>BPLS01000571.1:320996-338969 GCA_019656275.1 Rhododendron kiyosumense
AGTAGACATTAAATGGGTAAGCTAAGGAAGCAATTGGAAGTGTTGCGCACCTGAAAAAGGTGAAAAAGAAGAAAAGAGATAGTAAAGTTGAATGGACAAAAGAGCAGTGGAGCGGACGATACTGGGAAGTGATGACCATATTCATATCCTGTTAAGAAGAGGTGCTATGTACGTGTTTGTGGAAAAGATAACAAGAAGAGTGTAGAGAAATGGACGGAAAATGGGAGAAGGTAGTCCTGTTATTTGAAAATTGGAGAGTTGCGAGGAACGTTAGACCCAATTCACAGCTATCTTCAAGAACATACTTAACAATTCACATTGCCTCCTTTACATCACTGCTACACTTCCTTTATACAACTAATCAACTTCGAAACCAATTCTCCCGCCCAAAATAGTAACTAACAATAACGACTCAACTGTCACAGCAGCTCACATCCACCAACTACCTAAGGTCAGCCAACTGAATCTATAGGCACGTGCGTACGTAACATATCTAGAAGCCTAATCGATTGCGGACTCCTCATCGACTCTTCACAAACCAAACGAGGGTAAACAGTACTTTACATGTACTCATGGTGGTTTATTTGTTGGTGAAGTTGTAACGAGTTTGATCTTCTACTGCTTCAGGGAAAGGTGACTAAATAGCCCGCTGGAAAGCCCAATGAGCTCCAGCCCACTTAGATGACGAAGCCTACATTATTTCAGGCTTCGGCAGAAATGTCCCACAGGGAGATCACGGCCCGGTACAGTTTTCCAATTTTATACCAGTACCAAAAGGAATAAATAAGTAGTATATGAGGCCAAGTTCTCAAAGCAGAAGTCGTTGATGGCAAGGGAAGAAGAGAAACTCCCACAGGTCATGGTACACGGCGAACAAAATAGGATATGGCTGTGCGTGGGTAGCGAGAAAGAGATGGGCAATTTTTGGTTTGATTCACTCAACAATGATCAGTGACTAAAAGAAAAACAATTGAAAAGCGCGCCCATTTTCCTATGGTTAAAACAGCGCCAAAAACATACTTTCGGTGACTTACGTCTGCTAATCGCTGAACGTCAACCTTCAGTGATCAAACTTGAACTGCCAGATGAGTTTCTAATCTAGAAGGGATCATTTTTCTCACTTTCTCATTTATACCTCCCAAAGTATTCATACAAGAATTTTATTCTCCTACAACAACAAATCAACAGAACAAAGTGCCAGGTGAATAATATTCCTGTAACCAAGAACGGAAAATGTTGGGAATGCCTTGTATTCTTTAGTCCCACATTGGTTAATTATGTTGTTCTTGTTTTTGTAGCCTATTATAAATAAGGCTTTTTGGAAACTTCTAAAGTATCTTTTGGGCTTTCATATTGTGGCCTTTCTAGAGTTACAGATCTCTTCTTCACATTGGTTAGTGAATCCTCTCTCTCTTCGCCCGTGGACGTATCCATCTTGGGGAACCACGTATATCTTGTGTCTTTGTGATTTCTTGTTTAGTTTTCAATTTCTCATTCTTAGCTTGCATTCATAGCGTTCGTTACAACAAACTGGTGTCAGAGCCTTAGGTTGCAAAAACTAGGGTTTCGTTTCCGATTGTGGTTATGGCGGCTAAATTCGAGATTGCGAAGTTTGATGGGCAGAGTAGCAGTTTCAGTCTTTGAAGAGTAAAGATGAAGGCTCTGTTAACCCAACAAGGATTGCACAAAGCTTTTTTAGGCAAGACTAGCTCTGGAATCAAAGAGGAAGATTGGGATGATACGGATGCCAATGCTCTGAGTTCTATTCAGTTGAGTCTGGCAAATGACGTTCTTCGCAAGGTGGAAGAAGAAACTTCAGCAGCAGGAATTTGGCTGAAGTTGGAAGGCATATATATGACAAAGTAGCTCACCAACAGGTTATATCTTAAACAACGTCTTTATACGTTTCGTATGCGAGAAGGTATACCTGTTAAGGATCATTTAGACGAGTTCAATCGTATTATTATGGATCTGAAAAATATTGATAGTAAAATTGAGGATGAGGACCAAGCCCTAATTTTGCTATGTTCTTTACCACTTTCGTATGAGCACTTTGTTACAACCCTATTGTATGGCAAAGACACGATATCCATGGAGGATGTTAAGGCCAGCCTATATTCGAAAGAATTGAGGAAAAAAGTGTCAGGTGAGGGTGATGCACATGCGGAGGGTTTGTTTGTTAGGGGAAGAACAACAGAAAAGGTGGAGTCGAATAATAGGGGAAGATCCAGATCATCAGGTAAGAAGAAGGGAAAGTGCAATTATTGCAAGAAACCCGGGCACTGGAAAAGTGACTATTTAAAACTCAAGGAAAAGGAAAAAGAAGACCAGAAAGGGGGTAAAGTAATTGCTGGAATTGCTGAAAGTTCAGATGAGTCAGATAATGTGTTATCAGTTACAGAGGGCGATTCTCGCTCTAATTCCGAGTGGGTTCTAGATTCTGGATGTTCTTACCATATGTGTCCGCATAGAGAGTGGTTTTCTACTTATGAGGTGGTTAATGGTGGTACAGTTTTGATGGGCAATAACATGGCTTGTAAGACTGTTGGTTCAGGAACAATTCAGCTTAGGATGCATGACGGTATTGTTAGGACTTTATCTGAGGTTCGACATGTTCCAGATTTGAAGAAATATCTTATATCCCTGGGTGCTCTTGATTCTCATGGTTGTAAATTCCTCGGTGAAGGTGGAGTTTTGAAAGTCTCGAAGGGTGCATTGGTACTGATGAAGGGTCAGAAGCGTGGTAACCTCTATACACTCCAAGGCAGTACAGTTTTAGGTGCTGCAGCAACGGTTGCTTCATCCATGGTTTTAGATTCAGACTTGACTCGTTTGTGGCATATGCGCCTTGGGCATATGAGCGAGAGGGGGTTGACAGTTTTGAGCAAACAGGGTTTGCTATGTGGCCAGAAAACTGAGAAGCTGGATTTCTGTGAGCATTGTGTCTACGGCAAGCAATGCAGGGTAAAATTCAGTACAGCTGTTCATCGCACCAAAGGCACGGTGGATTATTTTCACTCGGATCTTTGGGGTCCCGTAGAGGTAACTTCTAAATGTGGTTTTTGATATTTTATGAGTATTATCGATGATTTCTCTCATAAGGTTTGGGTGCATATGCTGAAACATAAGAGTGATGCCTTTAATACATTCAAACAGTTTAAAACTTTGATTGAGAATCAGACTAGTAAGAAAATAAAACGTTTGAGAACTGACAATGGTATGGAGTTTTGTCTTGGCGAGTTTGATAGGTTCTACAGTGATGAGGGCATTGTGAGGCATAACATAGTGAGAAAAACCCCTCAGCAGAATGGTGTGGCTGAACGAATGAACATGACTCTTTTGGAGAAAGCACGTTATATGTTGTCCAATTCTGGATTAGGCAAAGAATTTTGGGCTGAAGTCGTTTCCACGACATGCTATTTGGTGAACAGATCTCCATCGACTGCTATTGAGTGTAAGACTCCGTTTGAGGTATGGTCAGGTTATCCAGCTGATTATTCTGTGTTGCGTGTTTTTGGGTGTCCAGCTTACGCTCATGTGAATGAGGGTAAATTGGAGCCACGGGCCAAGAAGTGTATTTTCTTGGATTATGCAGTAGGTGTCAAAGGGTACAGATTATGGTGCTCTGATGATTTGAAGTTTTGATCAGTAGGGATGTGACTTTTGATGAAAATTATCTGATTAAAGGGTCTAAGCAGGTTGATGATACAATTCAGGAACAGAGTGTTCCAAAGCAGGTGGAGTTTTTGAGTGGATCTTTCGACTCAGGGAAGAAGCACATTGAGAAGCCAATTGAAGAGGAGTTCAAGAGTTCAGACACAGAGGATGATGTGTTAGTTGAGCAACCACGCACTATTGGTAAAGATAGGCCAAGGAGGGAGATTCGGCCTCCTGAAAGGTATTCGGCTTATTCTGAGATGGTAGCCTATGCTTTATTAGTTGCTGAGACAGTTGAGTATGAGGAGCTTTTAAGCTATACGGAAGCTGTTTCGAGCATTGAATCTGCACAGTGGTCTGTTGCTATGAATGAGGAGATTGAGTCTCTTCAGAAGAATCAGACATGGGAGTTAGTAGAACCGCTGAAAGGGAAGAGGATTGTTGGGTGCAAGTGGGTCTTCAAGCGCAAACCAGGTATTCCAGGGGTAGAAGATGCTCGGTTCAAAGCTCGGCTAGTGGCGAAAGGATACAGTCAGAAGAAGGGTGTTGATTACAATGAGATATTTTCACCAGTTGTAAAACATAGTTCCATTCGCACTTTACTTGCTATTGTTGCATGTTATGATCTTGAGTTAGAGCAACTTGATGTCAAAACTGCATTTTTGCATGGCGAGCTTGAAGAACAGATTTATATGCGTCAGCCTGCGGGATTTGTTGTTTCTGGTAAGGAGGATCACGTTTGTTTACTTCGTAAGTCTTTGTATGGCCTCAAACAATCCCCTAGGCAGTGGTATAAGCGGTTTGATACTTTTATGATAATTAAGCCAGTTATATTCTAGGAGTGAGAATGACAGTTGTGTGTATTTTCGAAAACTTCCAGATGGTTCATTTGTTTATCTACTGTTGTATTTTGATGATATGCTTATTGCTGCCAAGAGTGTATCAGAAATCAACAGGTTGAAACAACAGTTAGGTGGTGAGTTTGAGATGAAAGATTTGGGTGCGGCAAAACGTATTTTGGGTATGGAGATTTGCAAAGATTGAGTAGCTGGTAAATTATTTTTAAATCAGAAGTCTTATGTTCTTAAAGTGCTTGAGGGCTTTGCCATGCAGAACTCGAAGCCAGTCAGTACCCCTTTGGCAGCACACTTTCGACTTTCAACTGAGTTATCACCACAGTCGGAGGATGAGGAGAAGTATATGTCTTAGGTTCCATATTCGTGCGTAGTTGGGAGCCTTATGTATACTATGGTATGTACTCGTCCTGATATTTCACATGCAGTTAGTGTCATTAGTCGTTATATGGGGCGTCCAGGAAAGGCACATTGGGAGGCTGTGAAATGGATACTACGGTATTTGTGCAGAACTGCAGGTGTTGGTTTATTATTTGGGGTTGCCAATTCCGGTGATCATGCTGTTGGTTATGTTGATTCGGATTTTGCTGGTGACCACGATAAGAGGAGGTCTGTGACAGGTTATGTTTTTACTCTGTCCAGAAGTGCCATTAGTTGGAAAGCTACTTTACAGGCTACAGTCGCGCTGTCTACAACAGAAGCGGAGTATATGGCCATTGCTCAAGCTGTGAAGGAGGCATTGTGGATGAGAGGTTTGCTTTGTGAGCTTGGTCTTGCACAGGGTGTGAGTTCAGTATTTTGTGATTCGCAGAGTGCTATACATTTGACTAAAAATCTGATGTATCATGAGAGGACCAAGCATATCGATGTCAGGTATCACTTCGTTCGGGATATCATCTCACAGAAGCAATTTGAGGTGAAGAAAGTGGGTACGGCAGATAACCCAGCAGATATGTTGACTAAACCGGTTCCGGTTGCCAAGTTCAAGCATTGCTTGGGCTTGCTTGGTATTTGTAGTTGATAGCCCCTCGGGGGCATTTGGCGAGTGAGAGGTTAGAAGGGGAGAGCTATATTTGGTGATTTGGTTCAGTGGAATTCAAGTCAAGGTGGAGAATTGTTAGGAATGCCTTGTATTCTTTAGTCCCACATTGGTTAATTATGTTGTTCCCGTTTTTGTAGCCTATTATAAATAAGGCTTTTTGGGAACTTCTAAAGTATCTTTTGGGCTTTCATATTGTGGCCTTTCTAGAGTTACGGATTATAGCTGGCTCTTTGTATCTCTTCTTCACGTTGGTTAGTGAATCCTCTCTCTCCTCGCCCGTGGACGTACCCATCTTGAGGAACCACGTATATCTTGTGTCTTTGTGATTTCTTATTTAGTTTTCAATTTCTCATTCTTAGCTTGCATTCATAGCGTTTGTTACAACAGAAAACATAAACGAAAATTGAATCCCCTCGTATGTCAAACTACGAAGTTGTACAAGGATGGTTTTGAACTACCAAAACCACCCAGTAAACTAACTCAATATAGGGATAGTTCATCCATTACTACAATGACAAAACGACTCTCTGTGTATGAGTGGTTGAATAAGGCCCCCGAAAATCAACATTCAAAACGGGACAGAGAGATAGGAAAGCATCCAGGAGATGACGGGATTGCAGCAGATAGCAGAATCAACTAACGAAATTCGAGATGAAGAGACCACACCTTCAGTAGAAAGAGAATCCACTAGAAGAAACAGTAAGCTTGCTCCCTCCAAACTAGAATCCCAGGTGGGATGACGAATCACCATGGGCCAATTGATAAGAGCCAAAATATTGTGTTGATCCAAATAATAATCCAAGAGGGGGTGAATTGGGTATCTAAAATATAATGTGGAATTTTAAAAAACTAATTGCAATTTATTCAACTGCAATCCCAATGTCAATGATATACTATTCTACTCATGCAATATTGATATGCAAAACAGAAAGTAAAGAGAGTAGGGAAGAGAGAATCAAACGCAATGATTTATAATGGTTCGGTCCGCAACTTCACGGCCTATTTCACTCCCCAAGTATCCAACTCGGGATTTGCTGCACTATCTCCAATAGTTACAATCCTTCTAGCTTCGCAGGTGCTAGACAACCTTTGCAACAAGCAATCTATCCCCAATCACTCCGACTAATTTTGACTCCGGTGCTAGTCACACCTAACCCAACAAGTTTTGACTCCAGTGCTAGTAACACCTAACTACAAAGTGATTTACTCTCCAAAACCATTCACAAAAAGTAATCACTCACAAGAGTATGAATAAGGGTGTACAATCCCTTTTACAATAAAGTTCAAACTAAGAACTCTCTCACACAAGAGTATAGATATCAAAATGAAGAATTGAGTATGACTTGACAGATTTTCAAGCCGCTCACGACAATTTTTCTTCTAGAGTTCTCTCTCTGTTTTTTTCCTTCCTTCTTTCACCTGTATTAATAAATCCTTTAAGAGCCAATATGGATGAAGAAACATTTACTCCTAGGCGTTGGAAAGAATAATCTCTTTTCACAAATCAAGCAATTTGTCTTCATCTTTAAAAGGCTTGTTGCACGGGCTAAGTGCAATCGTGAGTCTTACGAAAGTGGCATAATTATATTTTATCTTATTTATTTATTTTTGCTCGAGGACTAGCAAAATGTAAGTTGGGGGGGCGTGATAAGAGCCAAAATATTGATATTTTGGCCTTCCAAACTACACTTGTTAGTTATTTATATTTGTTACCTGATATTTGTTTTGCTTTTATTTTGTTTATAGGTTGATCGAGCTCATTGTCCAAAATTTTGGATAAAAAGAAGAGTTTAATGAAGTTTGGGGTTAAAGCGCAGAATACTTCAAAGTTGGATTGTTAATTTATTAAAGCATGAAGTGCTAGTGCCGGAATGTAATTGATGCTTCAAAACCCTATTAAAACAAATGAAACTCCACTGCCTTCGCAGTCAGTTCTGGACTGGAAATTGGTTTTCGGCCAGGAAGCACTTCAACGTGCATACGGCAGCAACAAAAAGGGGATTCGCTGGTCTAACTTATGGAGACAACATCATTTGATACTCTTCTTTTGATGGCCAACTAAACTCCTTTTTTGGGGTGTAGATGAAGTTTGAACTCTGAATAACGATATTTATGTTCTGATTTAGTGTTTTTATATTCGAATCGTGGTTCTATGACTTGAAGATTTATTTGCGGTATTAATTTTCTCGATCAAACCTTGTGTACGATTTTCTAGATTTTTATGCACGTTCATACAACAGTTCTTAATTGTTTGTAATAATTGAGAAAATGAGTTATGCTTCGTAAGACTCGTCGTACTGTTAGACTATCGGTGCCATAGAGACGGTTTGTGCTAGGTGGCGATACCCCAAGCCTAGCTCCTCTCCAATCCTCCTAAAATTGGACGATCCTTCAATCTAGATTCAACGGCTGGATTTAACACTACACCTAAAAAGCCATAGGAGTGAGCACATGAAATAACAATCCTCTCTTTGTCCCTCAAAATCGGCCTGTCAAAACAGGATATTTCGTTGCCGGATTGTTTCGTTGCCACTGAACTCCATTACTTAGCTGGTTCTTTAATCACATTTGGTAAAACAACTTCAAATCCCAGCAATTAAAGCTGGATTAGGGATTGGTTAGGTTTTGGAGAGGAAACGATAAATAGAAGTGGAAGGAGATGGAGAAGGCAACAAACCTCTCCTCCTGTATTTCAAAAATTCAAGAGATGTTCATAGCAAATTTGATGGGTTTGACTTATTGGAAGTTTTTTTTTTTTTGACAGGTTTAATGGTATGTAGGTTTGGGTTTTTCATAGCTATATTTTATTTGATAAGTAATTTTTTATAGTAGTTTGGGTCTGTGGAGGGGGACGAAATTAGAAGAATTACAAGAATGGGTAAGAGAGGGGTTAGAGGGCGCAGTAGCGATTAATGGCAATGGTTGAGAGAGGAAGGGGAGAGATTGCCAGTGGTCTGGTGATGTTGGTGGTAGATGGAAGAAGAGAAAGTAAGTTATCATGTGTTTTTGGTATGAAGAAGATATTTTATTCTTGACCGTTGGATGCAATGGTCTCCATGTGTCACATTATCAATGAGATTGGAGGATCCTCCAATTTTAGGAGGATTGGAGAGGAGCCAGACTCCGATACCCCATGCTATTTGGTAATTCATAAATATCTTTAGGTGATACCGTGAGGGCCCGTGAACCTTAACGATATCCGGATTGATTCGAATAGTGAACCTTTTATCTTCGTATAAATATTGTTAATGTTTTCGAAATCAAATAATCAAATCTCTTTCCGAATTATTTTAGAAATCAATTGAAGCAATCGCAATTTAGCCTTTGTAATCCCTAAGGACGATACTCGAAATACTTACCACTGTTCATCTGAGTAGTAGTAATTGTTTCGTTTTATTAATTATTTTTTATACGGAAACGACACGATCACCAATGGCTCATCATCTTCCTCCAACCAATACGTCTCCAGAAGCTTCCCCGCCTTCGCACAAATGTCAGTGTTACTCTGCAGGTCAATCTATACGTCTCCAGGGGCTTCACCGCCTTCGCACAAATCTCACTGTTGTTGTGACTCTGAAGGTTCTCAATCTTCTCTAATCCATCCACGTCTTTGATCATTTGAGCATAGAGATAGCCCATTTTCCTTCGAGATTTCCCAACTTTCAAGATGTTTTCAAGTCCTTCTAAGAAACTATGACCAATGTTTTCAAATCGGGATACGTATCGTTTTTCACTTGTATAGTTCTTGTATAGTTCGTATCGAGATACGTATTGTGTATCGAGATACGTATCGTGTATCGTTTTCTATTGTGTAGTTGGACAATATTTTTGGATAACATTTTTGGGAGAGGGAGAATACTAAAGACAATAGCGGAGAAAGAGAATATTTGTATTCCACTTGAACTCAAACTTTTTTTGGCTTGGTATAACATGTCAACATGGTTAGAACCCATCCCTATTTATACTACTCCATGGAAGACTCTAGTACAAAGATATTTTCATACAAGATAAATTTTGACACATGAGACTAATTCTCACACAAAAATTCTAGATATTTCACGAGGATATTCTAGAGCTTCTAGAGCTAGATATTTTAGAGTTTCTAAAACCTAGATATTTATATCTTTTTCGATAATATCTATCATATTTGGGTTTTGTCAATTGGAGCTTTGTCAAAATGCTAAATTTATTTTATGTTTCAACAATGTTAATCATAATTAAAATATAATTAAGAAGTAGATACACCTAATAACACCAACAAACTATGCTTACATTTAAAAAAAATTAAGATGCAAAATTTCAAGTCTCTCAACTGAGGCCTGTTACATTAAGGCTTTATGTTCCCTTTGTTAGGAAAAGAAAGTAAGACAAAATACAATTGAAGTACGGTTTTTTCTTTTATACAAAACCTACATTGAGGTTGAATTTCTATCAAAGGGTTTGAAAGATGCCATAATTAGATCAAACGGCATAGATTAATTCATTTAGGGTTCCGCTTCTTGAAATAAGGTCCGACTTTTTTCGAATAAGTAATACAAAATTAGGATATGCGTAAAAATAGTAGGATACGCGGTCATATCGTAGGATTTTTATACAAAAAGGATACATGATGTGATACGTATCATTCTCCAAAGGAGACGATACAAATCGTAAGATACGTATCGTGCATCGTAAGTGTTTAACAACTATGACTGTGACAATCTTTGGATCAGGACATACAAGAACATCTCATAACGACTTGATACATGCTTGGCTTACGAGGGACCTGTGACCAAAATATATATCTCAAACCTGTATATTGATATTTCCGTAACAGAAAAAAGAGTAAATACTTGAATTGATATCATACTTGATTTGTTCGTGAGTACCACCCCTTGCAGCATTTGAGATTGCCGAAGCAGCCTCTTCCTTGATATCAAACTCAACATTTTGAAGCAAGTGAACTAGAGGGCCAAAGATATTTGCGTCAATCACAGCCTGCAGAAGTTCAAAAATCAGGTCTCTACAATGTATAATGGCACAACACCACTAGGTTGATTTGCTCACAGGTATGGCCAAAACGCATTGCCAATAACATGACACTCAAACCAAACATCACCACTTACCCGAATCTGATCAATGTTGCATGCCAGCAGTTCAATTAACTTATCCACGAGACCCCATTAAAGGAGAAAGAATGAAAACCCCATTTCTACACGACCTATATATGTCCAATATCAAGTTAAAAAGTGCACAGATAATAAACATAAAGTGCATGTAAAATATAACAGAAGACAAGAGTTAAAACATTATCCCAATAGCTATACCTGAGTTTGCATATCACTTTTCCACAAACAATGTTACCAACTGTCCGAAGAGCATGAATTAGCACAGTAGGGGATGGATGACTGAAATTACAAGATTAAAAAAACTTTAATTTTAGGCCACAGAAGAAATGAAAAGAAGACAAGAGCAAACCACAAGCAAATGAACCAAAAGAGAATAAGAGATAATATTTAACACTCACTCTAAAAGCTCAACCAGCCGGGGGCATACACCTGCGTGCTTCAATAGCAGCTTGAATTCTATAATTTGAACCGTCAGAAAGATATGAGAGGGCCTCACATGCATACGTCAGGACTCCTTCATCATTTGAGTGAATGAGATGCTGAAGAGCTGGGAGTACCTTCGGCTGCGCAATTATATTGCGTTTTGGATGAGAGAGAGAGAGAGAGAGAGAGAGAGAGAGAGGCTGAAAGTAAGTTAAACACGGAAGCAACACGTCAAATAGACCTACCTCATCAGTCATCACAATAAACCTGTGTCTTGCCCCAACAGAATTTTGAAAGCGTCCAGGTAGCTTTTCTTAGCATGGAAAGCTTCGCATGCTCATTCAACTGCAACTGCAAAGGAAGCAAAGCTCCATGGCCAAGGACGAGATCACAGAATTTGGCTGAGTCACCAGCAACATATCCCAATGCCAAGACTGCCTGTGGTACAAAGGGACCAAACAAAGTGATGATCTGAAACAAGAAGTAAAGAACTAGACCTTACAAGAATGTACCTGCTCCCTAACATCATCACTAGGAGAACCAAGAAGCTTCACAAAGATTGGAACAGCACCATGGTCAATTACCACATTGGTGTGCTCAGTTGTCCCAGAAGCAATTTTCGTCCCAAGCAGCCTCAAACTAAACAAAATTGAAGAAAAATTAATGCAAAGAATGATTTTCCATCAACACATAAAAATACAACAGACCATAAGATGAACAGGATTCTAGACTTGAAGTTGTGGAAAGTCCTCCCTTATGCTATTTGGCTTTGATAAGTGGGTATGGTTTTGTAGCAAAACAGATATAGGGGATCACTATTTCAGTGGTATTCTGAGAGCAGTCACTTTGTGCATATTGCCAAAGGTTAATTTTGTCTCCAATCCTCCTCCGCCCATACCCCATTGGGGATATCATGGGTTCTGTTGTTGCTATTGTAGTCATTGATTGGTATAAAACTGAATCGTTTACTAAAGGGTAAAGTCGGAATTATGTGAATTAATTCTTATTGGAATAAATGAAAGTAGTTGGAAAGGTTTCTCCACTAATGACTTAACTAGTTATAATCAGGATTTCTCACATTAATTACACCTAAACGAGTGCCCGTGGGGCACCATTTAGCATTTGCCTAAGACTATTGGTAAATATTCACCGAAACATAATTTCATAATTGTATTCAATTATAGTCGTTATTCCAACAATGCTCTTTCCTTTCTACGTTTTACACTCCCATTTAAAAGTTATATATCCTCCACGTAAAAAATCACCTTGATCGAACAGTAAGAACTATATCAAAATTTAAATTTTGGTTTATAAAATTGACAGTTATGGATAGTTTAACTTAATACTAGTGACAGAATCAGGCCATCCGTTTTATAAACCAAAATTCAATTTTTGACATAACTATTTATGTCCGATCAAGCTGATTTTTTGCATAGACATATTAATTTGAGGGCCCTATGAGATGAACGATTCGGATTATTACAGAAAATACTCGATAGGGCCCACAATAGGCCGTGGCGGAACCCCACGGTTTCCGCCTCATCCGGACACAATGCAGACTCAAATGCCAAATGTTCCCTGCAGGTAGCATTAAATTTCTTCCAACTTTTCTTTCCCTTTTTTGGTCCTCGTTGTATTATCCATGTGGGATACCTGTCCAGTGAATGCAAAATAAAAAATTTAACAATTCAACTACATACACAACACCAACCACAACACCGATCAAATACTTGTGGGGTTCACACACAGGTGTGCCTAGACTTTTTGATACAAGTTAGCTTTTTCCATAAAAAGAAGATCGATCTCAACTTGATGGAAGATAGAGTTAGAATGGGAACAATGCAGAAGAAAAAGGCACGTGCCGGCACGTGCTCAACATGGTATAGAGAGAGTTATCACCAAGAACTAGTCAGTCTGTATCAAAAGGTTGCGGATGCTGAAAAGTTAGCTTTTTAAGTTTGTTTGTCTCATTGAGGAATGGATTTCAAGTAAAAATAATAATTCTAGATTAGCAAAAATCAATATTTGCCCTTGCCCTCTCGCACCAATATTCGATCAGTTCTTACTTTGTGGTGCGACTGGGGGTTTGGGTTTGAATAGAGGAAACGACGTTAAGAGTGGTTTTGACACGGCCAATCAACCACCCTTGAGTACTCCTTGACACAGGCAATCACAATATTTCAGAAAACCAACGCAAATTACGTACGTAAGCCCTTTTTCTTTACTTTTAGCTACTAAATGGCAAATTGGCAATTATCCACCACATTGTGCTTGGTAGCAAGAATGGAGCCAGAAAGGCCTAGTAATGGTGGCCGCCACGACAAAAAATTTAGAAAATGTAATTATTATATGTAAAAAAAAAAATTTATCCCCATCTTATCTATGTAGATCCGCCACCGCTAGATTTTTACCCCCAACTTATATTGACTTTGCCTGTTGCAACGGCTACGACAAAGCGTGCATTTTCATCTGTGAAACTTGTGAAGACTAGATTGCGCAATAGGATAGAGGATGATTTTTTGGCAAATTTCTTGATCACATACATTAAGAAAGACATAGTTAGAAGTTTTGACGCCGATTCTTTCATCGATACTTTTAACGACATGAAAGAGCGTTGGACACAATTCAAGATGCATCACATTAGTAGATAGATTAAATTAAAGTTAGTTTTTTTTCGTACTCTATGTGCAAATGACAAACATCTTATAGTTTTTATTATGTTATTTTAATTTTTCCTAAAATCGATGGCATTCATATTGTTATACATTTTTTGTAATTTTTTTCAGTATAAATTTCACCGTGGCTAGGATAAAATCCTAGCTTCATCCATACTTGGTAGCACTGTCAAAATTTATGGCTCAACATATTTGCTAGGGTGTTAGCAATAGCAAATTCGATCCAGGCCAAGCACGAAACAATAAATGGTAGTAGTAAGATCCAGGCCAAGCCAAATCCTCTCTATAAGTTTTGAACGCTTAACCTCACAGCACTTATTGTTGCTACACAATCACTAGGCCAACGGCATGGTGTCTGGAAATTAGGGGGTGATTTTCGCTAACAAAAAAACGCTAAAAACTTAACGCATTTTATCATTTCGTTTTCACTAATAAAAAGTTTCAGCATTCTCATTTCCAATAACAAAAAAATTGTCAACAAAAACCTTTTTTGTTATAGTAACTTTACTCACAAACCTATTAACAACTTATTCATTACCGGAAACAACTTGACATTTCTCAACAACTTATTCACTACCGAAAACACCTAACAACTTTTTAACCACAAATAAAAATGTACAAATTTTTCACTACCGGAAACACCCCTTAGGAACACAGTTTTTGTGACAATAATAAACGTTGCATACATCTCCTTGCATAATATTCGAGCTTATGTACTTGTGCAAGTTATGGAAGTCTCTTTCTTTGTCTTTTTTGACTTTCTGTTTGATTTACTTCAAATTTTTTTAAATCACCGTTGTTTCTCACTGTAAAATTTTAAAAACTATAAAATTAGGACCAAAGTCATTTTTTCCCCCTAATGAAGACAAAATTTTAAAAAGACAGTATTCATCTTTTTTGAAATTTTGAAATTTTGGGGCTACGTGGTCGTAACTTTCTAATCTCTCAGCGTCGAGATGAATATCGAATTCCCAATATTATCTTTGACAAATAACTAAAACAAAATCACTAAACACCAAAAATACCCATTGTTGTGAACTACTATAAAAGATTTAGTCGAAACATCACTTAGTATTCAAATAATCTCAAGGGGTTTGGCCAAGTGGTTGTGAGAAAATAATAAGTGTTTCTCTATGACATCACAGGTTCCATTCCTATGGAAACCCAACATTTTAAACCTTGGGGCCACTGGGGATCATGCCTGGTCATTACCTTCAAGACCCCAAAACTAATCGAGATTCGCTCAAACTAGCCTGGACATCTGATTATCAAGAAAAAAGAGAAAGAAAGATGCTCATGCTTACCGAAAACCACAAGAGGATGGTCCATTGGGAGACTGGTCATATTGATCAAATGTGGAAGCCTTTCGGCGGCTGCTTCAGTCCGCACGTATGAAATCAAAGAGCAGAGGAAAAAACAGAGCAAAATTCTTGGTGATGCCATGGATTCCACTATACAATGATTAATTACTTGTGGGTAATTTTACTCAATAAACCTAGTGCTGATCCCCCTCTTTTTAATTCTAAAATTACTTCCGCAGCTGCCTTTATAGGAGACTTGGCAATTAATATAACGATTATGTGAATGATGAATTCTTTAAAGGAGATTTGAATCTCGGGTAGTCTTGAAATTTAAGTAATATTAACTTTTATTTGTCCTTGTTCTTTTAATCTTTGTAATATTGCGAAAATTAATGAAATTTTCTTTTGCCGATAAAAAAAAAACATCTACATAATAAGGTAGTAGGGTTTTTGAATCTTATGTGTTACATAAATCCAACGGTCTAGAGTGATCCATTATTCAACGGCGTAAATCCTAAGGTGGCCATTTTTTAAGAAGATCGAAATCAATCAATCAATCAAAACCCCTCTCTCTCTCTCTCTCTCTCTCTCTCTCTCTCTCTCTCTCTCTCATGTTTATTTCAAATCGGATTCTAAAACTCTCTCTCATTCTTTAAAACCTAATTATATAGTAATTGTTCCTTCTTCTTTTTTTTCGGGTTTGAAATTTTTTTAGGCATTCGGAACTCTTGAATCTCCGAATAGAAATTTTCAAGGTGTTTGTAAGAATACCTAGATGGAATGAAGAAATATACATCTATCTTTTGTTTAGTCTCCTTTTGGTCATTCACCTAACAGTTGGACCTAATTTCATCATGGTCAATCTACATAATAAGAAAGAAGGATTTTTGAATCTTATGTACTACATGAATCCAACAGTCTAGAGTGATCCAATGAATTCAACGGCGTAGATCCTAAAGTTGGCCATTTTTTGAGAAGATCCAAATCAATCAATCAATCAAAACCTCTCTCTAGCGCGCTCTCTCTCTCTCTCTCTCTCATTCATGTGTACTTCAAATTAGATTCTAAAACTCTCTCTCATTCTTTAAAACCTAATTTTATAGTAATTGTTCCTTTCTTCTTCTTTTTTTCGGGTTGGAAATTTTTTTAGGCATTCGGAACTATAGAATCTCCGAATAGAAATTTTCTAAGGTGTTTGTAAGAATACCTAGATGGAATAAAGAAAAATATACATCTATCTTTTGTTTAGTCTCTTTTCAGTCATTCACCTAACAGTTGGACCTAATTTCACCATGGTCAATCTACATAATAAAGGTGGAGGGTTTTTGAATTTTATGTCTACATAAATCCAACGGTTGTTATCTCTCTAAACTAATCTAACGGCTTGGGACTCCCTCATTAGATAAACAAATTAGATAAAAAAATAAAAAATAAAAACCTCTTCTCAAAAACAGAAAGTACCATGAAAAAAAAAATTGTACGTTTTGTTTTGGCCACCCCCCCCCCCCCCCGCGCCGGTGATTTCACACCATGCTGGAGGTCAATAATGAAGGGAGTTAACGGACCGATTCAAGTTTTTTACTATTAATGGTTTGAAGTAAATATGTTGTCCCTAAAGCCTGCTCTCTAAATGCCGTTCTTAGGGATTTTGACCTTAGTTTTTTTTTTTTTTAAACCTTTGTTTCTAGGAATTTTATGTTGCCTGGTGTTGAACTCTAGGATTTTTTATTGCATTCGTGATCAATAGATTCAATACCCAGCGTGGTCGCACTAAAAAAAAAAAAAAAACAAACAAACACGTGTGTTTCCGAAGTGTCCTTTTGGTGGTTTCTTTTTTCGATTTTGCCAGTTGTGATCAATAATACGTAGAGTGATCAATACCCTGTGATCAATTGCGTTAAACTTGCTGGGAATTGAGAGTCTTCGTAATGCGGGTTGGTTTCCTCAGGTCTAATGGTTCCGTGGCACTTTATTGGCCTTTGCATATTTTTTTTTTTTGGTGAACATCGACCCCATGTAGTTGCTACTTTTGTCCCCTTACAATCCAATAATTACAAACCAGTTTGTCTAATCTAGCAGAAGGAAAAAAATGTAAGAATTGGAATGCTATAATAAAGGTGGAGGGTTTTTGAATTTTATGTCTACATAAATCCAACGGTTGTTATCTCTCTAAACTAATCTAACGGCTTGGGACTCCCTCATTAGATAAACAAATTAGATAAAAAAATAAAAAATAAAAACCTCTTCTCAAAAACAGAAAGTACCATGAAAAAAAAAATTGTACGTTTTGTTTTGGCCACCCCCCCCCCCCCCCGCGCCGGTGATTTCACACCATGCTGGAGGTCAATAATGAAGGGAGTTAACGGACCGATTCAAGTTTTTTACTATTAATGGTTTGAAGTAAATATGTTGTCCCTAAAGCCTGCTCTCTAAATGCCGTTCTTAGGGATTTTGACCTTAGTTTTTTTTTTTTTTAAACCTTTGTTTCTAGGAATTTTATGTTGCCTGGTGTTGAACTCTAGGATTTTTTATTGCATTCGTGATCAATAGATTCAATACCCAGCGTGGTCGCACTAAAAAAAAAAAAAAACAAACAAACACGTGTGTTTCCGAAGTGTCCTTTTGGTGGTTTCTTTTTTCGATTTTGCCAGTTGTGATCAATAATACGTAGAGTGATCAATACCCTGTGATCAATTGCGTTAAACTTGCTGGGAATTGAGAGTCTTCGTAATGCGGGTTGGTTTCCTCAGGTCTAATGGTTCCGTGGCACTTTATTGGCCTTTGCATATTTTTTTTTTTTTGGTGAACATCGACCCCATGTAGTTGCTACTTTTGTCCCCTTACAATCCAATAATTACAAACCAGTTTGTCTAATCTAGCAGAAGGAAAAAAATGTAAGAATTGGAATGCTAT
>BPLS01000571.1:338979-349240 GCA_019656275.1 Rhododendron kiyosumense
TTGTTTATTAGAATTAGAATGATACAGCGAAGGGAAAAGAATCCTAATTGGCTATACAAACCAATTTGCTATTACGAAAAGAATATTAATTGGGTCAAGAAACTCAATGGATCACAAGAACTATAGCCAAGAAAAAGGAAAGGAAAACACATCGGTATGGTTGTTGGAATAAAAAAAAATTATATCGTATTCATTTTTTTGCCTATTTATCGTTTGCAGGTTCGACCTCTTCAAGAATTAATAGTTTGGGCAAAACTAATGTCACGCAAAGGGAAAGAAAAGGCAACCTATCCCATAAGAAACGAGAATGCACAGGTATGACCTTTACCTTTTTTAAAAAAACAAAAGTTAATAATCTTTGAACCATTTTTGATCCTTCATCAGTGATACCCCATTACCAATAGTGGTAAAACATAATAGTAACATCTCGACGAAGTTTAGGTCTTGAATCCACAATGTTGGACTGAAACAAAAGGTTGCTCATAACGAATCAAGGATAACAACAAAATTTGGTATTATCCCTCATTTTGTCGTAATTTGTAAACCTAAACATCTATTATTATTATTACACTAAACAAATTGAAACTTCTGATTGGAGGGGTTTTTTAACCGCCTAAATTAGGGGGTTTTGACCTTAGTTTCTTCTACCACATTAGTAATTAGTTTTTTTTTATACCCCATTAGTGATTGTTACTCTTTTTCGGGCTTGAAATTTTTATTGGCATTGGAAACTGTTAGGAATTTTATATTGCATTCAAGGTGTTTGTAAGAATGCTTAAATGGAATAAAAATATACATCTACCTTTTGTTTACTCTCCTTTCGGTCATTCACCTAACAGTAACAGTTGACCCTAATTTGGCTCCTTCTCTCAACATCTAATTTGTTTTCTCGCACTTTCAGCTCATATTTTTGGCAAAAAAAGAAGAAGTTTAAGGTGGATCAATACGTAGCTGGGGAAAATAACAACAAACGCGTGTTCCCGACGCTCTGTTTGTTTGAGTGCTATTAATAAGTTTTTAATAGTTGGTAATTTTTCCTTATCTGTATTTCTCGCCCATAATGTGGTAACGAAAAAACTGGCTATGGTAACATGAACACGTTGATACTAATTTCATATGATTTAGGGTCTTGCGAAATGTCCCCGTCGTGTCAAGTGTCTCTGAAGTGTCTGACACGGATACGACGATATCTAGAAGTGTCGGTATTACATGAAACTAAGCGATCCCTTAGTGTTACATGAACATGTTGATACTTTGTTCATGGATACAATGTTGATTTGCATATGCTGATTGTTCGATCCGTGTCTTTAGGCAGGACATGCAGTAGAAGAACTCTGTTTGAACCTAATTTAAGAAAAAAAAATCCCGTATAAATCATCTCCGTTGGTGGGGGTAGTCAATAGTTTCGTAATTTATTTTAGTTGTGTTCAAAACGCGTTGCGCCGTGCCTCCAGGCACGAGCAAACCCTAGTAGTAGTATATTTTACTTGGATTTTCTTACCTTTTATGTTTCGTGTTTAACAACGGTTGTGTAAAATACAGCACACAACCAATCTCTAGCCATCCATTGCGGTAATGAATGGTCAGGATTCGCTCAAACACTTCCCCAAAAAAGTTAAACTTATCCTTGGAAGAGTTTTTTTAAAATCTAGACCGTCTAAATACATCTGGATGGTCAGAATTACACACCCAACCAACACAACGGTTGTGCAAATAGCATTTTGTTTCGCCAGTATGTGGTGAAATAAAAATGGTAATGACATCGGTGACATATAGCGTGGACTATAAAAGAACACTTGGTTCACCATTGTTGCATTTTAGGTAACCTTTTTCCCCCATAACCAGCCTAGTATTCAGAAATAGAAAGTCTTTCGTCTGAGGTTCAACTTCCACTTGCGTGCTGTCAATTCTTATGTTGGGTTAGTGAATACGAAACTATAAAATAAAATAAAATAAAAAGACCGTGTCAAAAGTCTGGCAAAAATTTGGCAAAAGGTACCTAAACATTACAACACAGGAAAAAAAATACCGTGTCAAAAAATCCTAGTTTTCTTGTTATGATTTGAATTCAACACGCAAAGAACAAATTTCTACGCAAGCATTGCTGAACCAAATCAAATGTAGGTTGAAAGTGTTTTTTCATCTTCTTGTTAGATCAAGCATACACAATATCCTTGTGTTTAAGAAATTTAAACCCAAAATTACAAGAAATGTCTAAATTTTGTGTAGAATCAAGTAAGCTCCATACTGCGGTTGAAGAGTGATGACAGTATAGGGAGCATGCGTATAAGATGGCGAAAGCTCAAAGGAGAAGCGTTGTAGAATCATCGCCACGGCCATCTTTGCTTCTAGCATTGCAAAGTTTTGTCCGATACATATGCGAGGCCCCCAACCAAATGGAAAGAATGAAACTACTCCGTTCTTTGTCGCCTTTGACAATCCTTCCGAAAACCTCCCCGGGTTGAACTCTTTTGCGTCGTCGCCCCAAACTTCGCTGTCATGATGAAGCAGTATTATTGGTATAGAAAGTATCGTTTCAGCAGGCAGACACAGTCTTCCTAACTTCATCTCTTCGTGGATAACTCGAACCATTACAACTGCCGGTGGGTATAATCGTAGAACCTCATTCAAAATCATTGTTACCTGGAAAAGATAAGATTAATTGTTAGTATTCTCTATGTGTGTGTGTCTGTGAACAAAGGTAATTCATCTATTTTATTGAGATAAAAGGTCAAAAAAGGCCTATCATTCTCTTTCTCTTTACGCTCCGGAAAAGTCAGGTTGCATACATCAACGAAAGATAACACTTACAATCTTGAGGCGATTTAATCCGTCAAAGTTTGGCTTGTTATTCCCAAACACTTGCAAAACCTCTTCCCTTGCAAGTTGTTGCCAATGTGGATGTTTACTCAACAAAACCATAGTCCACACAAGCAAAACAGAGGTGGTCTCCTGCCCAGCAAAGTAGAACAGCTTGCATTCCTCAATCACTTCATCAATACTCATCATCATCCCAGCAGCTTTCTTGCTTTCTTTTCCGCTATCCTGAACTTCCCTGAGATTGGATTCCAACATTTTGCCCAGCAAATCTTCATTACTTGCCTCCCCTGCCTTCATTGCCTTTAATCTTTTATCAATCATAGCCCTTAATGATGCTTTTACTTCCTTTTCAATTTCTTTCATCCTGTTGTTCCTCTTTGTTGGCATAAACCTAACCAAGCAAAAATCATGGCAGAATATAATGGCTTTTTGGCCCCCTCTATTATCTCTTTAGCATAACATCACAATACTGCAGGGCACTCCCTGTAGTGCATCTTGCAGGGCAAATACGGACCATTTATCTCAGCAATCAATGGTTGTGTTATCTTTTACTAGTAATAATTTGACTGATAAAAGATAACAAGCATATTTGAACCATTAATTGAATTACGGGAGAGTGCACCACAGGATTTCTAATTTCTAGCATCACTGTTATAACAATAAAGAACAGTGTACTAAACGAACATATTTTAACTCGCCAAAGCTAGAAAAAATTAAAAGAATTTGAGATAATTTAATTTAGTCTAAATTGTACTCCGTAACTCTTTACATTTGATTAATAAATTTTTTTTGTTGTTCAAAAAATAAATTAATTTAGTCTAATCTTATTGTTGGACAACCTTGTCCAAGCCTATCTACGAGTTCATGTTTTAATCATTAGATCCATTCATCTTTTAAGTCTGGAGTAAGAGAATGATTCTTTAAAAAAAAAAAAAGCCGTGACAATGCAATAACTTTCGCCCACATGGTTACATTACAATTCGTAAAAGAGAAGAGATTTTTTTTTAAAGGATTATATTTTATCTTTGTTCCTCCATTTTTGCAAATGTGAAGAAGTCATGTCTAATTATTCTTGTAGATGATCTGAAATCAAGACTTAAAAGATGAAAGGATCGGATCATTATAATAGGACAACATACGCCAATTTGAAGGGCCTTGTTCTGCAGCTTTTACGTACCTCTAACCTTATAATATATTCTTTTTTGCTTTAATAAATTCTTTTTTGGTGTTTAAAAAAGAAACTTTTACCTCCAGCCTGGAATGTAGACTGAATTTAAAGCCATAATAGTATGCTTAGCTTGCTCAGTCTGGAGTTGGAATATTCTTCTTCCTTCTTCATAGTTACTACCAAATGCAGTTCGAGCTATGACATCGCTTGACAATGCTTGCAGAAAAGGCCACACATCTAATTCGCAAAACCCTTGCGTGGCGACCATGTTTTCCCATGCGCTTATCATCTCGCTACAACTGGTATCAAATGCCGGCAACATATGCTACATACGAACAAAATCAGACAACAAAAGAACAAGAAACTATCAGCAGTACTATCTTGCTTTTCAGTTTTCACACTAGTATAGTAGTATACGCGCAGATCAAAATAGGAAGTCATCTTCCCATTAAGTTAACTTTAGAAGCATAGTCGTCACCGAAAATTTAACGCATTAAATGATGTGTAAGAGGGGAGAACAGGACTAATGCAATATGATGGTAATGTGCTCCATGGTACGTCATGTTTCAATTCGCCAATTTTGTTCCTGAAATGTGAAATTGTGAGTTTAAATGCGACAACTTTCAATCGGTAATGGAGTGAAGGACCGATATTTTTTAATACATGAAGTGAAATGCATACGTCTTTTTCGATACTTAGATGTCAGGGTCAGATTGCTAATCGAGAAAAAGGAAGAAGTGAAAATAACCTTTAATTTCTCAATATGGAAAGCAGTGTTAATGAGTTTTCTGTGTCTAGTCCATTGTTCATCCTCATAGCTTGCTAATCCGGTAGCTAACAACTTGGCTAACGGATTAGCCGTGAGCTTTCTAAATTGGAAATTCTTTGACAGAATCTCCTTTACGAGTTCAAGGTCCATGATGTTCACTCTTGGATTTGGTCCAAGCCACGTAAAAAAATTCTTTCCTGCATCAAAAACCAAATACCCAAATTCATCAAAAGAGTATCGAGCATAAAAATTTCTAATTTCTATGGAAAAAAGTTCTACCCGAGATTTTGTAGGAGTTTTGATATATAAACATTGGAAGGGTTGTTTGGAAATAGACGGAGAATTTGTGTGACTGGAAATTGCTCAGAAAATATTAAGTATTTACGGGTCTGCCATTGTAGAATGGAGGGTGTAGATTTATGCAAGGTATAATTTTGGACCGTTGGTTGTCTTTTGAATTCAAAACCAGTCCTATCTTATTATATAGATTGTATGTTATATGTTTTGATGCCTTTATCCTTGTGTCTTTTTTATCTTTGTAATCACTCCGTTTGAAGATTAATGAAATTCATCTTTTGTCGTTCAACACAAGTTTTCAGACCCTAATAACCTTATAAGATCTCAGTTAGATGACCCCGAGAATTCAAGTTATTGTGAACGGAAATTATAATAAGATCTCGATTTCCATTCAATATAATTATTTTAGGGAAAAAAATTGAAATGGTCCCTATAGTTAAGTATTTGTATCAACTTGGTCGCTGTTGTTGTAATTGGCTTAATTTACACTCTGTACTTTCCATTTTGTTCCAACTTGGTCCAATTACTAACCGCCGTTAGTCCACCGTAAGTTTTTTTAACAACAAAATTAAATGGCCCCTTTTTTGGGGGTTAAAACAGTAATTCTCTCATTTCCCTCTTACCCTAGTATTAGGGGTGTGCACTGGTCGGGCGGTTGGGTTTGACCCTCGAACCCGAACCCAACCCAACATGGCGGATAACAAATGTTTTAGGCCCGCAAATCGAAACGAAAAGGGGTAAGACCCGTCCGTGATCCCAATTCTTTACATCGGGTTGGGTCGGGTCCGACTAAAAACCGAATTAATCTTTATGAACTGGTTGGGTCAAGTAAAAAACGCACCAACCTGGACCCCGAACCAAAATCTGATTTTTAACAGAAAATGAACCCATACCCATCCAAAGCACGTATTTGACCCCGCCCGGGACCCTTCTGGTTGGGTCGGGTCCGCGGGTGGACCGGTTTTTTGCACAAGCCTACCTAAATATACCTCTGAACTAAAACACAGCTCATTCTTCCATTCTCCATTGATAAGGAGGCACCTGAGAAGAAATTTGGATATAGTTTTCTGCAAAAAGTTGTCCTCTAATTCAGCATTTTCATGATCAGTCACGAGGCAACATAACCACCGGTATTGTCTATCTGTTTAACTTGTGGACAAATACTGACATGCCTTATTTTTCTGCATAATACTGAAAATGCATATAAAACCATGTCCAAAAGTCACAACATAATATAGATCCAAATGTCACAACATGATAAAAATCCAAGTCCAAAAGTCAGAATATTACATAAACTCATGGGTTGTTAGGCTAAATAAGCCAAGTGGTTTATTTTTTTTACTTATTTAATTTTTTTCGCATTTGTAGTTTTTTTATCAATTTTTTCGGGATTATTGCTTCGTCATGACTAGAGGAACCTAAAAAGTAAAAAATTACCATCAAAATTCATTTTTTTGAATAAAGACGAAAAAATTGGCTTATTAGTTTAGTTTTGTCTTTATTAGCTTATTTTTGTCTGTATTTAAAAGGTCTAACGGCGGACTAATAGCAATTGGATCAAATTTGAACAAAATGGAAAGTACAGGGACCAAGTTGACACAAATATTTAACTACAGGGACCATTTCGATTTTTTTCCCATTATTTTATTTGGTAATCAAATACGAAACTCTCCCATATCCTATTAGATATTCGCCCTCCACCATACAAGAATTCTTACACGCGCACTTGTATTTTGTATTTTGAATTGTGAAATGTGGATTTTTTTATTATGATCCTAATAGATTAATTATGAATCTGTCAAGAGCTTGAGAGATATGTGGAAAATAAATTTTGAAATTGAGTAGTGTTTGGAAAGACAATCTTCAAAATAGATTATGAATTGAACTTTAATATTTTGCCCTAAATTATTTATTGTATGGTACTATAATGAATATGAATAAAAATTCAGGGGTAATTCGGGTTTTTTATTCATATGGAAAATAGGAGAATATAAAAGCTCCTCCAAGATCGATTCTCAAATTGTATCTCTATTGTTTAGTTTTTGAGAATGCATTCTTGAAAAATGCATAATTACCCCAGGCTTCCAATCAGCCGCAATCCAAAAATTAAAAAATGTAGAATTCAAAAAAGTGACTCTCAAACGGCCTCTAAGTTTTTCGTCATCTGCAAATTAAAAGTGTCAGTGTCACGTCATTTAAGTACTCCTTCCATCCCAAATTGGATGTCAATTTTTGATATCCGTACTAATTTCAATTCTTTATATCTTTCAATATGGATCTCAAAAAATATGTAATATGGATCTTATTTGATAGTTCTTGATTAGTTTTATTATACAAAGTTTTTAAACTCATGAAAAACATTATACATTGAAAGATATAAGGAATGTAAAATGACACGAGTTTCAAATATTGTCATTCTTTTTGGGACGGAGGGAATACTTATTTATGTACAGACATTATGCAAATTTTCTTTCCAGAAATAAGTTTCCTAAATGACCAAAGAGCCATCGAAAAGGGAAAAACTTGCATGATTCTTTGCGTAAGCTGTCTTTGACAGCCTTCATTTATATGTATTCTTTGGAGGAACTGGATTTGAGAATCTTCGAAGGAAAATCCAAAGATGTCGATGAAATTGTTGGTGCTATCTTCAACTCTGTTAGAGCTAAGATCAGCTCTTGGTCATTTGTCAAATTCTCCATTGAGAATATGAGGCTTTGTCATGACTAGCTCCTAAATTCTAGGATTTTTGTTATAAACAATTGTTCATAGTTTTTGCTTAAGAGTTATTTGTTGATCGTTTTTTGGACCTTTTCATCTATAGATGGCTAAGGGATACCCCTGTTGTTTTTTTTAGCCTTTTGTGCATTTTTTGGTTATATAAAATTTCACTTACCAAAAACAAAACTGCATCATTCTGACCATTTTATTTTGTATGTGTATAAAATATTTTAAGTGTAACAACCCGGATTTTCGACTCGATTTTTTTTTTAAATAGAGTTAATATTATTAATAGCATTAATAATATCATATAAAAAGTATTATTAGTATTATTTAATTCTTTTTCTTAATATAATTATCTATCTTATCCATTTTAATTTAATTTTTCTTTTTCTTCTTACTTTGCATGCAAGTAATTACATGCATGCACACTCCTCTTGCCTCTCACTCTCCTACTCAATTTCTACTACCTTCCTTAGAGTATCTTGTCCCAAATTCGTCCATTACGAAGCCATATAGAATACAACTTCTTTAAATCCATTTTTAATCGAAACTCTTCAAAATTCTCCTATATATATATACTAGTACATCGACCCTAGGGCACACCACGAAATTCCTCACGCCCCACCAGTCCAGAAAAGAGAGAAAAACAGGAGGAAACGAAACTCCAATCCATGGAGTTTTAGAGAGAGAAAGTGAGAGAGAGAAAAATGGGTTTTGTACTAAGACCCAACCGAAACTCAAATTGACGGTTCCAAACTCTTTCCCCAACCCCAACCATCCCTAAACATCATTCAATTTGGACCCAAGGTCTCCCGATCGAAGAAACCGAAGTCACCTTCTCCAAAAATTCAAGTTTCGTTTTTTATTCAATTCGATCCAATTGAGGTATTATAATTTCATCCAAACACTTCTCTAAGTATATTAAGTGTTTTTATGCATAACCCAATAGCCCAAATGGACCCATGCATCGAAAACCGTGGAAAAAAGAATGTTTCTGCGGGATTCACTATTTTGATATTATTTTTGAACTCGATACTTTAATTGTAATTATTTACATAGAAGATGACCCTTCTGGTATTTAATTTATAATCTTTCTAATATTAATATTATGAAAAACTATTGACTTGATATTATTTTCTTACATTATAATATCATCTTAGTATAAAACGTTTTAGTTATATCAGTTCAATTTATCTAGTAATTTTAAATGTTTCGAAAGTGTTTTACGACATCCCGAACACTATTTTTGACCCCCGAACTATTTTTTCTAGACTTTTCACTCCTCAAAGTTCATACCTTGTTAATATAATATATTAATTTATTTATTTATCTATTTACTAATTATTTATTCGTTATCATTCAAGATTTTACAAACGAAAAATCTTTGCGACCTTCAGAACGACGTTTTTAACACCCAAACTATTTTTCCTAGATTCCTCACATCTCAAATATGATATCCTACTGATGTCATATTTATTTTATTAAATTTAATATTTATTATTATTTTTAAAGTGTTTCCAATCAAAATTACTTTACGACCTTATAAACCTTATTATTAATGTCCGAGTAATTTTATTTAGACTTCTTACACTCTAAATATGAAACCTTGTTAACCTCAGTATATTTTAATTATTAAATTATTTATTATCTATTTACTTCCCTTTCGGCCACTTTATTTAACGTCTTCATTTAAAAATAATCCCAAGACCTTCCGAACCCAACTTTTGACATTCAAACATATTGCATAAGACCTTTAAGACTCTTATTAAGGTCATGATAATTATTCTAATATTTTTACCTAATTTAATTAGTTTTTAATCAATCTAACTTCTTAAATAAAATTTATACAAGCCTAGATTTATTCTTTTTATAAAAACTTTCATTATATAAAAGTTTCTTGCATTATTATTAACTTATTGACCATACAAGATTAAGGGTAACGGCCCATTCATAAAAAGTTACGTGATTTCTACGCTTATTATTTATTTCAATTATCATTGTGATTATTAGTATACTGCTCCGATTTGTGATTGATGCGTTAGATTGGAACTTAGAGACATGGGATGGTATGCAAATAGAGTTCACTTAGACGGTGCTAAGTAATGGATAAATTGGAAAGTTTATTTTTAGATCTGCCTGCAGGTAGGATTTTGAGATGTGATGAGTTGGATGTGATGATTTGAGACTGGCAAAGTAAGCCCAGTAATGAATTAAAACTGGCGGGAGTCCAGTGATGATATAAAACCTGGCAAAGTAAGCCCAGTGATGTTTTGATAAAACCTGGCAAAGTAAGCCCAGTGATGTTTTGATGATAAAACCTGGCAAAGTAAGCCCAGCGGTATTTTGATAAAACCTGGCAAACTAAGCCCAGCGATGTTTTGATAAAACCTGACGGTTGGTCAGTGACGTTTTGCAATGATAAAACCTGACGGTTGGTCAGTGACGTTTTGCAATGATAAAACCTGACGGTTGGTCAGTGACGTTTT
>BPLS01000572.1:2623-14014 GCA_019656275.1 Rhododendron kiyosumense
AGGAGCGGACGCAGACGCTAACGGAAAATAGGACGGCAGCTGTTATACTTTCTTTCCACTACAAGCATTCAGAATATATGTCAAACTAGTATTTAATTTGTTTTATAACCATAAAACAATCAAGGGAGGATAGAACAACAACAGAAGATTCAAAATGGGCCAAGTATGAAATTTTTAATCACCAACTCATCTAATTACTTAAATTTTGGCCAAGTGCAAGTACATTTTTTATTGTGCTTATCCCAAAAATAAAGTATGTTACATATGTGTGGGAGTTCATACAATTGATCTCTCTCTCTCTCTCTCTCTCTCTCTCTCTCTCTCTCTCTCTGCATTAATACAAACAGAGCGGAAGAAAAGTTGGGAACAGAAAAGAACAAGAATAAATTCATATCTATGGATTATTTATTCCCATAATCCATAGATGAAAATAAATATATAGGAATTTACGCCCAGATCATTCTAACTGATTTAATGTCACCATTTGTTCAATGATATTCGGTAACAAAAAAGAACAAGAATAAATTCATACCTGATGAAACGTTGATCCAATCCTCTTGTCAGATTATTTTCCAAATTGAAGTACAAAGCATCTTATATGATTTGTCGTTATATTATCCAATTGAACGAGTGCACGGTGAGTAAAGCTTATAAATTGTTTGAGCTTACGGAACCAAAACACCTCACCTCCACCGATTCCTCATCAATCGATAACATATGTAAATATATCAACTGCGTGATGATAACTCATCAATACAATAGGACTGAACGCATTCTCATTAACGGCATATGAGTTTACCACTCACATACACAATGTACTATTTTCCACAGCATGTACAAGCATATGTACGCATATAACATACAACTGGAGCAACATAATTCACACACTGCCCCAAATGGGAAAGTCACAAATTAAAAAGGCTTGAAGTAGTTGGCTCCCTCTGGTATTGCAGCTTCTGAATAGGCTCTGCCGGTGTGAGAGCTGTCATCGGGTGCAATGGAAGACACGAAGGACCACACAGGTAAAACTGCTACACATTCTTTGAGCTCGAGCCACTTTTTCTCTCTTCAAAGGAACACAGTCATTCATAGATTTGTGGCTCACCTTCCATTTTCTAGAAAGCATACGTCATGAAGAAGTCTAGGACATGGTATCACCCAAAAATGTAAAAACCCTTTTCCTAAAAACCCGAGCCAAGACCACAATTTCGGACTCCCTCATCTGCCGAGCTGTGCTGTCGTGCTGCCACAACCACTTATCAGAACAGGATAACCTATTTGTGATATCGACAGTCAAGCAGGCCATATCTCTACTATTGGTTAATATTCGCAAAATGGGAGCGGAGTATTGAGAATTGGATACAAGTCGATTCAAAAGGATAAGTGCCTCTCGGATTAGCAAAGTTTTACAGAAGAAAACGGGATCATTAAGCGGCACGTCTAAAACTAGATAAACGGAATCAGAAACATTGAAGAGAAGTATGTACTCAAACATTGACAAAATTTTCAGCCTTGTATCCTAACTGTTTCCATGAATGAAATACTACTGCAATAACAACGACTAAAACAAGAATATCATAGGATACGATAGTATTTAGAAGAGGTCTAAATTCCCCAATCAAATTCAAATGACTCCGCTCTCTTCTTCATAATAAACTTCTTTACCGTTTCCAAAAAAAAACACTTCATACTAATAAACTTCAATGTAAGAGAATACTAACGCAAAAGGAATCCGGATCCATAGACCAAAAGAAATAACTAAGAAATGAAGAATCTTCTATGAGAAGTCTAAATGACCATATTATTGGGAAGAGTTAAAAGGGAAATCAACAAATGATTCGAAATTACATGTATTCAAATGTGAGACATTTGTCATGTAACCAACGATAAGAGTCATTCATTACCGAAATGAGATCCGAGCTTTGGAGGTGCACAATACGGTGCTGTATACACCACTGCACAGTACCATCCCCCAATTGTGTAAAATGTATAGAGTTACCACAAGCTGTCAAACAAAAGCACCTTAAATACTAATCATCTCACCTTTCTCGAAAATTTCAGGTGGCTCAGAAGAGTTGACTTCTTCCGTGTCCATTTCTGATATATACCAACATTTTTCAAAATCAGTGCAAGAAAACTGGTCTTTTTCGGAAGCCTCTTGCCCAGCAGAATTTCAAAACCAGGTTTCCTCGAAGATGCTAAAAAAGCTTAAGCTGTTAACACGGTTTCTGCATGAGCGGTTGCACCAGGTTTCCTCACGTGTAACCAGACTCTCCTCCATAAGCAGACTAAATACGTGTAAATTTTAATCATCAGGTAGGCAGTGAGGTTCAAACACAGAATCTATTGCCTGCTCTGATACCATATTGGATTGTTGACCACCAACTCATCGAAAAGTTTAAACTGTTAGAAAGGGAGGCAATTTTATTATTTATATTCTCAACAACTTCATACTCACATAGGTGACCTTCTTATAAAGGGTATCCTGCTATACCCTACCTAGCTAGCATTCTAACCTATAAGAATCATTAAGAGCTACGTTCAACCTCTTCTCATTGCAAGCATCACTGTTACACACCATAGGAAACCATAGGAATGGCGCAACAGAGCTGAGTCCAGAAACTGAATCCACCGAGCAAACCAAACACAAGATCGAGGTCGAACCGTGCTAAGGCCGAAGCTGAGAAGACAACTCCAGAAGCCAAACAATCCAATGATTTAAAGTCGAGTCGCGCACGACTAACCGAGGCCGAAGCCAAACAATTTACCCATCCGAGGCCAAGTCGCGGATGACTGACTGATGCCAAAGCCAAATAGTTCTTTTTTTTCACCTTAGCACGAACTTATCATTTCTGACCGATCATATATAAAACTATTTAGCTTTTATGGCATATGGCATTCTTCTTGTAACCAAACATGTTGTATACACGAAACCTTGCAACATAAAAGTAAACAAAATTTTCCTTAAAAGTTAAAACCATGGACATCGGTTAATCGCATGATGGCCACACTCCAGACAACTACAGTCCATTATTTTGCAAGTCGATTGCAGACACCATCCTGTGAAAACAATCACCAAACACTTTCACCAACAAAAAGTAAATCCACATATGCTCTTATCATACTTTCCTGAAATTTAATCTCAAACATAAGTATCAAGAATTTAAAATTTAGATAAAGTAACTGAGATATAAACCCCAATATATTAAAGAGTTAACTCGAAAACGAACAAATCCAGGGGAAGTAAAAACAGATTTTTATTTTTATTTTTTTCCCCTTTTCCCGTGCAATCACAACTCTTAACCACGTCAAAACGAAGAAATACTGTTTTTAAGTCACCAACAGAATAACAAGCGGTTTTCCTTTTCCAATCTATCAATATAGTATAGAAATGTGTGTAGGTCTCTTAAGCCTCCAAACCTCCATCCCTAAATTTCTAGAATTTTCAATTTTTTTTAAAGTTTTAAAATTGGGAGAGAGAAAAGAGGGAGAGAGAGAGGACATGGGGAGAGAGAGAGAGAATAAGAGAACGTGGGGAATATTAACCAAAAAAAAAAAGAAAAGAGAACGTGTGGAATGGGGATGTCTATGACTCTATGGAGAGATTTTAGGGAATAAATTGTATTGAGCCCGCAATATGTATAAGACTTTGCTGACAAATGGATTTTATATAAAAAAAAAAAACTCACCCACGTACACTGATTAACTAGCGTCATTTCTGTTCGATGCACGGAACAAAATATTTGTGTGCCTCCGCTACCAAAAATCATGCTCGCACAAAATTTATTGTTTGTCCCGTGCATCGAACGGGAACGACGCTAGTTTGAAGACAATAGCAATGAATTCCCTGTCCTATTGCCTTTGTTCACCAAAGGAAAAACGTAATCAGTTTGTTTGTTTTTTTACCAAAAGTCCAAGTATGAGAGCAACCAATAGAAATAGTGGAATAAGATATCCAAACAAGTTGGGGGGAAATACAAAACCGAATAACACGGTTTTTCCACAAAACTGATTTTAAGGACCCTCTGTCTTTAACAAAGTAATGTTGTGGAAAAATAATACCTCAGTTTTTTATTTCCCGAAAAAAAAAACACACACACACACCACTAGCAGTGATATAATATAGGCTTATCTACTTATTTGGTCCCTATAAAAGAGTACCTGTTTCATTTTCGTCCTTACAATTTTTTTGGTTTCAATTTTACCCTTATGGTGTATAATGAAATTCAATGTTACCCTTCTGTCAAGAAATGGACGGAAATAGACTGTTTATAACAGGAGGCGGATGTGGAACATATTTGTACACGGTGGACAATGAGTGTCTTCCCACCCCCCTTCACTTATGCGGCGGCCGGCCAAACCACAAATGTATCCACCAGAATAACCGTTATTCCAAAACCGTCCCTCTCCACCTCGCTTTGCCATGCACGATCGACGGCGGCGATCAGTACATGCTTACTTTGAAATCATTGGAGCATATGAGTCTCATGCATTGGGGAAAACATTTTGATAAATTGATTTTCCATATCTTGCCATGTAACTAACTAACTATTGATCATAGGTTCATTGAATGAAACCAACTCTTAGCCCTGTCTTTCAAAGATGGTGGAAATAACGTAAGTAAAGCCACTTTATCGCTCATGCAAAACTCCTCAAGTTCTATGTATGCGCACATGGATTTTTAGAGGCTAAGCCATGAAAATGGGCCAACACTTGAAGCATGCCCGACTTAACACTTAAAACACTGGCAGTAGAAGGGACTATTTCCTCATTTACAGCCGCCATTCTACTACAAAGATAAAAATATAAATTAAAAACAAAAGATGAAATACTTACAGTACGGTGTAAAGCAATACCTCCAAGTCAGCTACCAATTGATTCCCTGGCAACGGCACCAAAAATGCTTGCTCGACCAAAGTGTGTCGTAGTAAAGAACGCCCCAAGCGTAGGGCTAGGTCGGTTGTAGCATAATAACTTCGGAAGTCCGAGGTCGAATCCACAGGGAGCCAGTGGAGCTAGGCCATAGGTTTGATTTACGAAGGGTTTTTAGCATTAGGACCACCAACCTTTTAGTTTGGCTTTGAGACGGCCAACTTTTGAGTTATGAAAATTCTCTTTACCTCCTAACTTTAATTGAAAACGAAGATTGACTAGAAATTAAAAGCGGCATGGTCTAGGGGTTCATTCTGCCCATAACTTAGGCCGTTCAATGCTTCTCTTTGATAACTCAAGTGAGAGTCATTGTCATTTGATCTTACTCAGAAGATTTAACCATGAAAATCAAGTTTAACTCATACAACAGGGTTTCGAAATGGAAAGGAACTCATTTAGGCATTTTATCAAACACATAGAGTGTCATGGTTCTAAGCATTGGGTGTGCCAAAGAGACTTGTCTACACACAATCAAAGAAGTTATCCCTAAGTTTAGACCGAAGATTATAGTTCAACAAGTTCTTTGAGGCATTTCGGCAAACACCTAGAGTGACATAGCTCCAAGCATTACATGTGACAAGAGATCAGTCATTGCCTACACATAATCAAAGAGGTTAACAACCCTAAGTTTTGTTACATAAAAATAAATTTAATCCATTCACAAAACACATTGAGCGCAAGAAATGAGAGAAGCCATTAAACTACCCAAGTCACGGGGTAAAAATCACCCCATGACCAAGCCAAGGAGGCTACCCCTCCATTAGAGATGAACTAAGCAAGAAAGATGAAGGAAATGCTAGAAACATGGAGAAAAATGAGATTAACAACTAAAACATGTATTCAAATTAAGAGCACTTACATGATTGTTGAAGAAATTACAAGATCAAAGCTAAAATCAAAACCCTAGACATGGGTCTTTGAGTTAAACCTAAGAGGGAGGTAGAGAGAGAGAAGAAAATGGAAGATGCACTAAAATCGGGCTAAGGGTGGTATATGAACCCCTTTACAAAACAACTATAAAAATGCCACTAAAAGTTCGCGAAGGGACTTAGGGATCGATCCCCAAACATAAGGGGATCGGTATATCCCCCTGCTTTGCTGGATTCTGCACAATTTTGCAGGCTCACTTCGGACACTCCCAAACTTGAATTTGGGTGTTTTTCGAACCGTTGGAAGCTTGTTGAGTCTACTTTCTAATCCAAGTGGTTTGGATCAAAAATATTTTGTACATCAAAAGATATGACAATATTACCCTCAGTTGGTCGTAAAATGACTGGTTTTGGGTAAAATCTTCACATCTCTCTTGCTTCCCTTGACCTTTTGGCATCCCGAGAATGCTTCAAAACTTCTTTTCATGACTTTTGGAACTCAGTCGCAGAGCGCCACGTGGTCTTGGGTACTTGGACATATTTAGGGCTATATCCATGGCATATTCACATGATTTACCTGAAATGCTAAAAACACATCTTTCACGCAATATTGTTCAAATCAAACAAGTTGTGCGCTTGTGTGTGACAAAAATGAGAGAGATAAGCTCTATTATTTACACTATTAAGGGCTTATCACTATCTCAAGTTATGTTTTCTGTACTTCAGTATTTTTCCTGAAGATTTTTTCATTGATCACATGAGATTAATTCGGTTGTGGGTGGCGAAAGGATTTGTAGAAGTGAAATTAGAAATGAATCAAATGACAAAAGAAGAAGTTGCTGAGGGGTACGTCAATGAGCTAATCAATAGAAGTTTAGTTCAAGTGGCAGAGAAGAGGGATGATGGGAGGTCAAAAACTTATCGAATCCATGACTTTTGGCGAGATATAGTTGTTTCAAAGTCAAGAGAGCAAAACTTTGTGTCATTAGCCAGTGCCGAGAAGGTGCTTCGCTTATCAATACACACTAATTTGGACGACATACAAATCAATCGCTTTACTCGACTTCGTTCTTTGCTTGTGTTTAGAGTGGAAGATCCGCTGTCCTTGTTGTCTAAAGTTGTGTCGTCAGGCAAAGGGGGGAGGCTATTAACGGTGTTAGACTTGAGAGGTACAGATTTAAAAACATTTCCTGAAGAAATTGTGAAGCTAGTTCATCTTACTTATCTAAGTCTAAGGGAGACGGAGGTAAAATTGATCCCAAAGTCAATTGGAAACCTCAAAAAATTAGAAACATTGGATCTCAAGTTGACACGTGTTACAGAGTTGCCAGAAGAGATACTGAAGTTGCAATATCTTCGTCATCTCTTATTGACTAGTGTTAAAGAAAGATTGAATGATTGTTACGGTGGTTTTCACTTTAAATCTGGATTCAAAGCTCCAAAAGGAATAGGGAGCTTAACATCCTTGCAGAAATTATGTTATATTGAGGCAAACAATGGAAGTAACAATAGCATTGTGTTGAGTGAGCTTTGAAAGCTAACTCAACTGAGGAAGTTGCACATTTTAAGACTACCACAGGAAGATGGAATGGTGCTATGTTCATCCCTTGAGAAGCTAAACAAACTTCAATCGTTGTGTGTTGGTGCAAAAGAGAAAGACGAGATCATTGATCTAGATTCTTTGTCTTCAGCGCCTCGACAACTTCGGACGCTCTATTTACAAGGACGCCTGCAAAACCTACCCCACTGGATACATTCGCTTCATAGCCTAACGAGAGTATACTTAGGGTGGAGTAAGTTAAGGGATGTTGATCCACTGCAATCCTTTCAAGACTTGCCCAATTTGGTTTGCCTTCATCTCGATTCGGCTTATGAAGGAGAAGGATTATATTTCAAGGCAGGTGGGTTTCCAACCCTCAAATGTTTATGGCTGAATCGAATGGAAGGATTAAAATGGGTGAGAGTGGAGGAAGGCTCAATGCGTCTTCTTGAAGTGCTACATCTCTACGATTGCAAATCGATGAAGAAGTTACCCTCCGGGATTGAACATCTGACCAACCTTAAACTTCTTGAATTGCTTGATTCATCAGATAGCTTGATTACAAGTTTGAATAGAGACTTCACATGTGGGGATTATTGGAAAATTGCACACATCCCTGAAGTTCTGACTGGGGACAGCAAGTCAGGCATTTGGAAAATAACTTATCTTTGAGATTGGGTCATACCTTCAATTACAGTGTCCTATTTTTAATTTTATTTTTACTTTTCAAGGTTTTTTGAGCACTTGACAACGTATTTGTAAAATCCTAATGTGAATAACGGATTTGGAGTTTAATTTTTCGTTCTTTTTTTTGTTTTGGATATCAGTAGATCGAGAATCTCTAATATTGAATTTGGAACAGCAAATCATGCAAGACTTCTCTCAATGAATCTAGGATTCCTTAGACTTGTGAAAATCTTTGTCTTGTTTGTATAATTGTATTTATATTGAATTTACAGTTCCATTGAAAGTTTTTATTGTCATGTATCTAGGGCTGTAAAAAGCATTTGATTCTTGGATCAATCCAAGTTCTTGAGAAAACAAATATATTGGGAGAAAACAAATATCTCATGTTGTTTGTTTTTCTTGTTGTTCGGACTTTTTGAGTCCTTTGTATTGTTTGGTAATGAATATATCTTTCTATTTTTTTACATCATTTTCTACTAGCAAAAAATCCGTGCTATGCATAGCATGAGAACTTGTTTTGTGTTGATTACATGGTGCATAAAATGATGGAGGCCAATGGGCTTGTCCCATTGGGTTTCCTTGATTTGTTTGTATATTGCCAATCGAGGGTTTGGGTCTCGAACTAGACATAAAATTTTTCTTAGATTCGTTGGAAATTTGATGTCGTTCTCCCTACTCCTATTTGTCTTTGTATCAATTTCAAAGATTAATAAAAAAAATCTGTTGTTAAAAAAAATGTTTGAGGCCAAGAGTAAACTGCTCTTGCACAGTTGGGAAAATTGTAGTGGGATCATCATCTTAGCTACTTTCGGGGGTAGAAGCAAAAGAAAATAAAACATTATGTTCATTGGTATTGTTCACCATTAAACCAAAGATCAACCACTTCTAAGTACCTTGGACATAAAATCTTAATGTAGAAGTGTTACTACGTGTTTGATGTTAATGAAAATCTATTAATGGATGGTTAATTTTTTTCGTCAGGAAATGAATAAATCTAGTACTATCAAAAGTGTGCTAGGCACAACTGCCTTAGTCGAAGTAAAATCAAGGGTCTGTTTTTTTTTTTTTTAATCAACAAAATTATAGTAAATTTTATTAATCAATTGTAGTAGATACAAAGATTAAATGGGGCAAGAGAAAGCATCACAGGTATGCCACTCGAGACCCAAAAGATTTCAAGGTTGGCAAAAGGACAACCCAAGAAACCAAACAACAAGCATTCAGAATATATGTAGTATTTAATTTGTTTTAACCATAAATATATAGGACAAAGTCAAAAATCAAAATAGCTGTTTACGCCGAGATCATTCTACTAACTGATTTTGACACGTTTACTTAAGCATAGATTACATCAAATTTCACAAATGTTACAGGATGTCACCATTGTGTTTAATGATATTCGGAAACAAAAAAGAAGTAGAAGAAATTCATACCTGATGAAACGCTGATCCAATCCTCTTTTCAGTTATTTTTCAAACTGAAGTACAAAGCATCTTATACGATTCGTGGTTATATTATCTCATTGAACAAGTGCACGCTGAGAAAAGCTTATAAATTGTTTGAGCTTACGGAACCAAAGCATAATTTCTGAGGGATATCAAATGGAATTTCAGTTTATATCAGTTTCAATCTGAACTTTCGACTTCTATTGGTGACGTAGAGGAATTCACAAAAGACTGGTTAACGTATTGGTCCAAATGAGATAAACAACCCGTCGCAACAAATAAATCTTGCGCACAAAAAATAAAGAGAACATCTCTGCAATATTATTGATAAAAGTTGCATAAATTTTATGTTACAAACCTTTATATAGGCCGAAACCCTAGAAACCCTAAAAATAAACTTGGAAAATAAAAAAACGCAAAATTTGGGGCTTTTCTTTAAACTAAATATGGGAAAGAAGAACAAGACTTTCCCAAAAAAAATCAATTTAAAAGAAATTACGGTCCAAGAGTAATTAACTAAACTAATCTTTCCTAAAACGGCAAAATAACGCAATAGAAAGCCTAAACGAAGTAATTAGGCCGAAAAACACCATTCATCATCAACCCTAGGTTGATGAGTATTGACCGGAGCGTGAAAATAAGTCAACCCACCAAGTTTGGGCCAATTCTGAGCACGCCCAAATTTTGCCAATATGGGTAATTTGAAATTAAACACTGTTTGGACTCCCGAGGCTTAGCTCGGTCCAGCTGATCATAGAATTGGACCTCTACGTGTTCTACATCAATTGGACAGGTTCCTCCTCACCACCACCAATCGATTCCTCATCACTTGAAAACATAATATGCCTGATTATAACTCATCAATACAACAGGACCGAATGTATTCTCATTAACAGCTTATGAGTTTACCACTCAGATACAGTGTACTATTTCTCACAGCATGTACAAGCACATACACGCATATAACATACAACTGGAGCAAAATAATTCACACAATGGCCCAAATGGGAAAGTCAAATTGGCTCCCTCTGGTATTACAGCTTCTGAATAGGTTCCGCCGGTGCATGTGTGAGAGCGGTCATCAGCTGCAATGGAAGACACGAAGGACCACACAGGTGAAACTGCTACACATTCTTTGAGCTCGAGTCACTTTTTTTCTCTTCAAAGGAACACAGTCATTCATAGATTTGTGGCTCAACTTCCATTTTCTAGAAAGCGTATGTCATGAAGAAGTCTAGGACATGGTATCACCCAAAAATGTAAAAACCCTTTTCCTAAAAACTCGAGCCAAGACCACAATTTCGGACTCCCTCATCTGCCGAGTTGTGCTGTCATGCTGCCACGACCACTTATCAGAACAGGATAACCTATTTGCGATATCGACAGTCAAGCAAGCCATATCTCTACTATTGGTTAATATTCGCAAAACGGAAGCGGAGTATTGAGGATTGGATACAAGTCGATTCAAAAGGATAAGCGCCTCTCGGATTAGCAAAGTTCTGCAGAAGAAAAATGGCCCATTAAGTGGCAAGTCTAAAACCAGATAAACGGAATCAGAAACATTGAACAGAAGTATGTACTTAACATTGACAAAATTTTCAGCCTTGTATCCTAACTGTTTCCATGAATGAAATACTACTGCAATACCGACGACTAAAACAAGAATATCATAGGAAATGATAGTATCTAGGAGACCCCAATCAAAATTCAAATGACTCCGCTCTCTACTTCACAACAAACTTCTTTACCGTTTCAAAAAAAAAGTACTTCTTAATAAACTTCAATGTAAGAGAATGTTAACGCAAAAGGAATCCAGACCCGTACACCAAAATAAATAACTAAGAAATGAAGAATCTTCTATGAGAAGTCTAAATGACCATATTAGGGAAGAGGTAAAAAGGGAAATCAACAAATGATT
>BPLS01000572.1:14024-47399 GCA_019656275.1 Rhododendron kiyosumense
CAAAATTACGTGCATCCATACTTGAGACATCTGTCATGTAAAATGTACCGAGTTACCACAAGCAGTCAAACAAAAGCACCTTAAATAATAATCACCGCACCTTTCTCGAAAAATTTCAGGTGCCACAGAAGAGTTGACTTCTTCTGTGTCCATTTCTGATACCACCATTTTCAAAATCAGTGCAAGAAAACTGGTCCTTTTTGGAAGCCTCTTGCCCAGCAGAATTTCAAAACCAGGTTTCCCCGAAGATGCTAAGAAAGCCAACAGAGTAACAGCACTCCTGCGAAGTTTCAGTTCCTGAAAATTGGAAATAGATGAAATTGTGCATCAAGTGATATTCAAGTGCCACGAACCGGGGGGGGGGGGGCACACGCGCCTATTGAGAGCAATAAGTTTAGACAAGTTTCAAGGAATTTTATTGGATAACTCTGAGGAAACATTGCACCTATAGATCTCTTGTCCACCAACAAGCTTCCACAGTTTTGGACTTAAGATTTCAAATAGATATCATGCAGTCAGTCAAATAATGCAATTACAATCACAGAGAGAAAAAAAGGTTAATGGTAAAGTAAAAAGAAAGTAACACAGATGACAAAGTAACACAGCGGCTTGAAAAAAAATGAAAGCAGGCAGGAAATGAGTCACGACAGAAAATAAATGCCTTCGTGAGTACATGGGAAACCAACATGATACATCTTTTCCAGAAGTTTATGTCTAAGGAGAAAAGGAACAAGAAGCCTCACATTCATAACAAGCATGATGTACACAAACTAGTTAAACTATTTACAAGGTTTCAAATTCTAGAAATTGAAAGCCTAAAAATAGATGGGTGAAATCGTATAAACCCAGAACCGTGAAATTAAAACATTCTCTGGGAGACAGACAGGATGGGACGGGATGGGAATTAAGATGGTCGTGATTTCAGCCCATTTGATCCTTCTTTTGTGCATTAAAACAGTAATCTCTCTTTTTAATTTTTGGGCACCATTTATTCTTCCAAACCTGCTCAAAGATGAGCATTTCTTCTTCTAAGCAATTGAAACCAACGTATAGTGAAGGTCACATTTATGCGCAGTTCTGAAAAACTACACAAAACACAACGCAGCATTGATGCACATCGAATAAGTGTCAGCTCAAACCATGGCCCCACATGGCAGGAAGCGTACATTGATACCAGATAACTTAGGAGGCATGTCTGTGCTTCCTTGCCCTTAAACCACTCCAATTAGGAGAGATGACTATCCTTTTTAACTAAGTTCCATACATTTGCTCCGGCAGGCAGCACAGAAGCAGAAAAGCTCGTCATTTAACCAATTCCAGATTCCCTTAGTAAAATTAATTTAATCCAGAAGTTAAATAGCATATTGCACTTCATTATTTGTGGGTAAGTTTGTCAGTTGCTCACCTCCAACTTGGAACATGTTAAACATAAACGACAAACCAATACACTTAAAGGATGTCAACTACACATGCAGGACAAGAAAGCTGAACCTAGCCTTAAAAAAACACATCAAACTGATGCGATCCACCCAAAAAGACCACGGGCAGTTTGACAGTTTGAAAACATTCAAGGCATCGGCTAGAAGCCTAGGGAAGTCTCCGTAACTTTTCTTTTCGTTATGTTTAACCATGTGTTTTCTAGTCCCTTGTGTGATGCTAAAGAGGCCTTGAGTGCGATGCCTTTGGTAATCTAGTTGTGAGCCCTAGACCTATCTTCTTCAAAACCTTATTCTTTTGTTTAAGAACACTATTCACAGGTCAAAGAATCCCCTGCCCTTTCATATTTCATAATGAATAGCAACATTTCAACTCCTTCCTACATCACAAACTGAGAACTAGTTGAACATAGTACTCTTGATACCAGTACCTGTGTACCATTTCCACCGCAAGCGACACAATCTTCTACACCCTCCATAATAACACTGAATCCTTTAGAGGAAGCATTTTTTGCATCAATATTTGCAGCTCCACTACACTCCGCCTCCTCTTCACAAAATGAGCAAAACATGGCCATTACTTTTGGACCTGCATTCACCAAAGCAACAAAAAACCATTAGTGAAACCATGGATACCTATTTACACCCCAACTCTAGAAACTTGGAATCCAGAGAGTGAAAAGAAAAAAAGCATAAGGTTGAAACATTCCATTCGGAAGTCTGATGACCTCAATAAATACATAAAAAGCACAGAACCATAACATAACCTTGCAGACCATCCATACACCATTTTGCTTTCTTTTTTGCTTCAATCGGATATCTAGGATTTTTCTTTCCTGATAGAATTCATGAAGACACAAAAGGAGTACAAAAATAGCACCACCCTGTTTAAGCAAGTTCAAAAAGGCCACAATTAGGGTGGCGCAGATTTAGTAGGAAATGGTTTGCCCAAAGTTGCCTTTGGGGAGTGGTTCAGTTCTGAGGAACTCCCTTCCCCTCTGCCTTGAACTGGTTACAAGAATATCATTGATGTAGTTCTAAAGTTTGCCACAGCCTTCTTCTGTACACTTAAGCCTAGAGTTCCTTTAAGCCTCCCCAATTTTTGTAAGCAACTAAGAATACATCAGAACAAGTACTGAGTAGTGCAGCCTCTACATGGTTCTTTTCAAGACTCCTACAGTGTTACCTGTTGCCACTTATCTATAATAAAATATTTGTAGGCATAACATAGCAATCAATTTGTAATATTCTGCGCCATCTCTAATGTTTTATTGAGCTTTGTAGGCGTAAAACCTGATCCATTTGTATCATGCACACGGGAAACAGTATATAGTCGATAGTTCCATGAATTTATGGCAAAGAGAAGTGCCCTATAGCTACAATATGTAATTATACGTCAAAACTACTTTCAAGATAATAAAGTTACAAAAGAAAATAGCAAGAAAAAACTAGATCGCATGAGAATAGAAATAAGCCAGGAAGTCAAGTTAAACATGATCTAGTCCTTCAAGTTGAAGGCAAAAGAAAAGGAGCAGCTTACAGTTTAGTAGCAAGTATAAAAGATGTACAGCTTGCTTTTGCACACTCAAACCAGATCCTCTCCTTAACAAGTGTGAAATACTTTCAAATGCCAATAATCTTGCAAATCTATTTCAAACAGAAGTTCAATTAGAATATAGATCTTCCACAAGACATGAGACAACCGCAAAAAAAGTTAGTCAAAACTTACTTCTCCCTATCCGAGTAAGCATTACTTCTCAGAAGAATCATATTCATAATTGCAACAGCTTCCACCCTTGCACATTCCTCAATATTCTTCATGGCTATCTGATGCATCAGTTCAAAGACAGAACCCCAATCTAAACAGGAGGTTGATACTGCAGAAACAAGGTTCCTTTGGTCCTTCCATAAGATTTCTTCATCAAATAATCTTGTTCTAGATGATATAAGACCTGAACCGGACATGTCATCAGCACCGACAGAAAACAGACTTTCAGTTTTAAGTTCACAAGTATCTGCAGAGTTGACTGAAGAGGAAGGTCCTTCGACTATGACATTGTCCCTGAGTACAGTACACTGGAAACATCAAGTCAAAGTTCATAAGCACGAGAACATACAAAACAGGTCTAATTATAGTTCACCAGGCAATGAACCTATGGAAATATACCCAACTCATAACTCAAGATAACAACAAAAAGCAAAAGTAATTCCAAAAGAGAAAGAACATTTAAAAAATTCACAGCCAACCCTGAGGATTCTTTTTATCATTGTAATCTGGATAAGTAACCACAAACCATCTCGCATCATATAAAGGCCCAGAGAACAAAAAGACCCGCTAAAATTACATGAAAGGGGAACCAACCAAATCATATGTTTCACGCCAAAAATGACCCAAAACCAATGTAAACAAAATGAGCAAAAATGACCTAGCTCAAAACAGCCCCTCCACACATCTTGAAGATATCTTCTACTCTACTGCATCCAACATCAGACATGACGGGACTAATAACCAAGCTGCCATGCCGCCTTCCCATCCTTGCATCTGTTTAGCTACCCAACACTCTCTCCAAGTCTCCATCAAGCACTTATTGGACTCCGAATATTACAAAGATCAAATTCCAAAGATGAGATGCTGTACTGAATCCCATTGTTTTGACCCATGCAACACCCATTCACCAAGAAAACCATCTCACAATAAGGTTGTCATCAAAACTTCCCATGAGCTGCCGACCAGACTAAGAAAGTTTCCTCACCAGGGGGGGGGCCACCTTACAACATCCAATCATTGAAACCACCCACCGAAGGCTTCCCTCAAAGCCTCAAATCCTGAAAGCTAGGAGGTAATGACTTCATATGTGGAACCACACCAATCAGGATTAACTCTGACTACCATAAGTTTACCTGCAAGGCCGCAAACCCCACACAAGTTTAGAGCACCACAAAGATACCTTAAAAGATCCAGGTTCGCCCCGTAAAAGATCATCGTGTCATCAAATAGAGCAAATGAGAAACTGACATCTAAAGTACTAAAGACTTGCCAACTTGGAAACCTTCCAAAAATCTGAACTGCTTAGGAAATAAATCTACCCTGAGCCTCCATCACCACAATAAACAACAAAGGGGACACAGGATCCCTTTGATGCAAGGCCATGGAGAACTGAATAAAACAAGTTGGAGATTGTAGGTAAATGGTACTAAGTGCCTAATGCCTGAAGGGGACACGAAACCTTCAGGAGCAAAGTAACTTTCTTACTCGGACTGAAGGCAGGGCCCGAGTCTCTCGAGACCGAAGGAGGATTATAGAATGGAGGCTAGAGCTTAATGGATGGTCTGGAGGGCCCAACTCCCTTCAGGAGTTCAGACTTCAGACCTATCTTAGAGAGAGAGGAAGATTTGCCGGAAGTTCCCTTGAGATTCGTATCCACCCACCACCTGACACATGCACGACCTTTGAGGTCACATGATATACAATCCATCTTATCACAGCCCTCTGAACCAGCCACCCTACCCCAGACAACCTTTGACCTGTGACATCTCCTGTCATAGGACTGACTCCCCATTGGATAGCCTCGCTAGAGCTTAATGGATGGTCTGGAGGGCCCAACTCCCATCAAGAGTTCGGACTTCAGACCTATCTTAGAGAGAGAGGAAGATTTGGGGGAAGTTCCCTTGAGAATCGTATCCACCTAACACATGCACGACCTTTGACGTCACATGACATACAATCCATCCTATCACAGCCCTCTGAACCAGCCACCCTACCCCAGACAACCTTTGACCTGTGACATTTCCTGTTATTCATAAGACTTTCTCTCGGATTGCCTTGGGCTCTCTCCTCCTCCACCTTCAGGATCTCAAGTCTTTGGTATATCATTGGTTTTTCCGGATTTCCTTCAGGGGTCCAATCGCCTTACATACATACCCGCAGAGATCTATTACCAAATATTGACAGCTGAGCATTGTCTAGAAGACATGTTAAAATAACAAAGGGAGCTCGTGTGAGGAATTACAAAGACATACCTTATATACAATCCCCTTCCAAGATCAACCGTGTGATTCAAAACCATACGCAGTACCCGGAGTGATCTATACACAATAACATCCTGCACAAAATGGAATTAGTTTTGAACAAGTAATTGACCATGATTAGTACAAGCATACCAAAAGGACACTAGTACCATGTACCAAAGGAATTTTAAGACAAATGATAAGAGAACTGAAAACAAAAGAAGGTAAAAAACTCAACTTCACAAGTGACCACGTAGTAAAGCACCAAAAAATGAGGGATTAGAGCAGGGTTGCTAATCAAATAATCATTTGGAGAGACCAATGGCACCATAGGTGCAAACCACTGGTCAGCTAATAATAAATATGAGCCAAGGGGAACTTAAAGCGACCAAACCCATGCCCAAAATCAAAGTATTACTTGTATCACTCTGGAATATAATGCAGTAGTTTTATTCCAAAGAAGGCTGTTGTTTAGGATGGTAAAAGTGTTATCTAACCCTAACACAAAACACTTTTATATTATAAAAAATTAATCTTAGATCCATTATGTGAACTTCATAAGCACACAAGTGACAAGTCCACCTATTAATTTTGTAAGGTCTCAAGTCCATTTTAGGGTACCCTAGAGTAGGGAAGGGTACCATAGGGTTTAGGCACTTTCATAAGATTTTAGGATGCACTTTCCTATTATAGGGTAGGGTAGATTTACCCTAGCGTAGGGTATCCTAGAGAACTCTAGGCACTTTAATAGGGTTTTAGGGTGCACTTTTCTATTATAGGGTTTCAGTGGTTTAGGCACTTTCATAGGGTTTAGGGTTTTAGGCACTTTCATAGGGTACCCTAGGGTTTAGGTTGTGTGGACTTATGGCTTTACGAAACTATTACGTGGACTTGTGGGCTTATGAAATGTCTTATCACTAAATCTGAGATACATGTTACATGACTCTACTAAGCCATGTGGGACAAATTACATTCTAACACTTCCCCTCAAGCTGGAGAATAGATATCACAAAGTCCCAACTTGTTACATAACAAATCTAATCGTGGTTTCAACGATGACTTAGCAAACATATCTTCCAACGGAGGCGCCTGTAGACAAAAATGTAATAGCAATCACACCATCAGCTAACTTTTTCCGCACAAGATGACAGTCAACTTCATGCTTAGTTCTCTCATGAAACATTGGATTAGATGCAATATGGATGGCTGCTTGATTATTACAGTACAAATTCATAGGCAACTGTACCCCGAATCCTATCTCCTCAAGAAAGAGCTCACCCATACAAGTTTACATGTCGTATGAGCCATGGCCCTACGGCCTCTGCACTAGACCATGCAACTACTGTCTGTTTTTCACTCTTCCAATTCACAAGATTTTCCCCAAGGAAGACACAATATCCTGCAGTGGACTCCAGTCAGATGGCCCTCCTGCCCAATCAAATCAATAAAAGCCTCCACACGTAAGTGTCCTCTAGCTCGGTAAAACAAACCACGTCCTAAATGAGTCTTAAGATACTTCACAACTCTAATAACAGCTTCCCAATGTGGAAGAAAGGAGCAGATATAAACTAATTCACAAAACTAACTAAACTAACTACGAATAAGATAGCAGGACGAGTAATGGTGAGAGAGTTTAACTTACCAACCAAGTGATGATACTAATCAAGATTAGAAGGTAACTCCCATTGGTCAACTCAAAGCTTGACATTGGGATCCATAGGAGTTTTAGCAGGCTTAGTCCCCAATAAACCAGTCTCCTCTAGAATATCCAACACATACTTTCGATAAGATAAAATTAATACCATCTTTGGACTGCGACACCTCTATAATGAGGAAGTATCGCAATTTTCTCAAGTCCTTGGTATGAAATTGACACTGTAGAAAATCTTTCAACTCGCCAATACCTTTCTAATCGTCTCTTGTACTGATAATATCATCCATATAAACAATCAACAATATTTTCCCTCGGTCAAATATGAGATGGAATACGAAATTATCAGATTGGCAACGATGCATCCTAAATCGCAAGACAGCATCAGGAAACTTTCCAAATCAAGCTCTAGGGGACTACTTAAGACCATATAGTGCTTTGCGAAGACGACACACCTGATTACGCTCCCGCTGAGCAACGTTCCTAGGTGGTTGCTTTATATAAACTTCCTCCCGGAGATCCCCATGAAGGCAGGCATTTTTAACATCTAACTAACATATAGGCCCACCAAGATTGGCCGCCAGGGATACAAGAAGACGAACAAAACCAAGCTTGGCAACTGGAGAAAAAAGTCTCAGCAAGTCTCAGCGTAGTCAACACCATAAGTCTAAGTATATCCCTTAGCAACAAGACGAGCTTTGGAATGCACAACAGACCCATCAGAATGATATTTGACCGTAAAGACCTACCGACAACGAATAATAGACTTTACCGAGGTATCAACTCTCAAGTGTCATTCTCATGAAAAGAAGACATCTCAGTCTCCATTGGTGTCCGTCATTCAAACATAGAGAGAGCCACCTAGACATTGTTAGGAACAAGGATAGAAGAAATTGACACAGTGAAAGAACGAAGAGAAGGAGACAAGTGATCGTAGGAAACATAATGAGAAATGGGATGAGAAGTATAAGTACAAGCTCTGGGTTAGGGTTTCGAAGGTCAAGGGCTTCAATTAGATCTTTGTTTTTTGGATTTCGAAGGTCGTACGCTTCAATTGTGGTTGCAGTTTAGGTTTTAGGGGGTTGGGTGGCTGCGATTTAGGGTTCTGGTGAGGTGGGGGGCTGCAATTGAGGGTGTAAGAGGTGGTGATGGACAATTGCTGCGATTTTAGGGCTTTGGTGGGTGGCAGCTATTTAGGGTTGTGATCATTTAGGGTTAAGGTGGAGCTCTGATACCATGTTTAGGAGAGTAGAAGTATATAGGGTGTTAACTAATCCTTACACAAACCACTTTTTTTTTTATTATGAGATACTGTGTTACATGACTCTACTAAGCAATGTGGGACTAATTACATTCTAACATAGGCGTTCAAAACACACCAAACTAACACGAAAGTACACTTAATTTGAACAAGATGCACAGCAGTAAATTCCATTGCAGCCCGTATCTCAAGCATAATACTACCTTCACATGTAAGTCTACTGCTTTTTCTTGCCCGCTGAAACCATCAAATTGAGGCCAATCACATCACAAATTCCAAACAAGCACATGGAGAGTTTTGCTCTCTTTTTCACTTTACGTCCGGTCCGTAACTGAAGAATGGGCAGTTGGGCAAATGAAAATAGGGTTCAAGTATCTTACCATCCAAGTATCCAACAGACAAATACGGTCTTTCTTCTCCGTTTCACCCCTTTCTGACAGATGATCATTAACAAAGATAAGTGAAGTTCCTTTCCTCCTTTTCTTCTTTTTTGCATTGATCCCAGACTCACAAGTTGAAGAACTATTTTGCATGCAGGACTGGATTCTGATGAAGCAGCACGGTAACAGTGACTACTCCCCAGTCCGGCTCTCTTCGGCAAAATTAAAATTGTCGGGACTGCTAACTGGAATCTAAGTCTTAGTGATTCTTTCCACTTAGACAATCGAACATATAGCAAATAACTAAATTCTAATGTTCAAAACATAGCAACCAGACTTATTTTCTAAGTGCAGTACTGAGGGCACATCCTTATTGCCAAGCATACTTATAGCATTCATTCTGATGGAAACCACATTATATGACAAAACAATTCACGATAGTCGGCAAATCTATATTTTAAAGAACAATGCTGCAATATTTAATGCACCAACACAATGAAGACAACAAACCAAAAGAAAATTCTCAGATCAATTCAGCTTCTGATTATCCATATAGAAATTAAAAAATCAAACATGTTTCACTAACTGTTCACTTTTGGAAATAGAAATTTCTGTGAGAAAGTTTATAAATAGCTTCAAAATTTAAAAGCCCAGATCTCAAGTGTTCACTTCATTATAAATTTATAAGATTGTGATAACAAGGCAACACTTTCTAAATCCATATAACTAGTAAGGATATTGAATTACAAAATGTGTTTGTATGTGCTTAACATGCGTATATAATTGCATATATGTGTTTTTGGGTGGTACATAAACATACCCATCCATAAACAGTTTCAATGTATTCAAAAATCAGGCTAAAGTCAACTATTCATTTCCCAAAGAAGTTATCATGACAACAATGATAATCGTAGTAAACTTTCAAAATCCCATATGTGCGCATGCGCCTCTTGTACTTTGGGAATAGATCATTTATTTGACCGGGAATTGAGACTGCTTCAAGGAAACTTAATAACTAACCAGTTTAATTGCATGATTTTAAAGAACCAACAGTTCCTACTATAGATATATACTCTATTCATCCCAGAATCTTGACCTTACCACTCCAACAGAAAGTAATATTTTCCAAATAAAATACCACAGGAAGTTGACAGAGTTGAATAACAAAACTGAACTCATGTAGCTAACACCAATAGATTGCATCAAAACTCAAAAGGCTTTGTTTGGTATGGATCATATTATCATAATATACCTGGATCATATTATTATAATATACCAGAGGAGATTTTTTTAAAAACTGACTTCAGCAATTATCCATGAACTCAGTTCTATAACTCACATCTTTAAGACTGCAGAGATCTACTAAAGCTTCAAATAAAGCTTCCAACTTAACCATCCCAGCACCAATCTGCAATGAAATAAGAAACATTTAAAGCACAAGAGAGAACTATAAATGCAGTCCACATAGGAATAAGGGCACCCAAGTCCCAAGCTAAATAGACTATTTCTCTACAACGTGAAGCAACTTTTGCTAGCCTGGATCAATACGGGAATGAGTACGCATAGAGTTGCAAGAGTAGAGCACGTATCAAAACTCCAGGACAAGGAAGTTCACTACTCTAACTAGCTTCAACCTATTTTTTTAAGAAAATCCAGCAAGGAAATATCAAAGGCAATTAATATCTAACAAATACTGTAGGTTCATGCCAGAAATAAATCTTCATTTCCAACAAGTATTCAGACATATTTAAAGACACAAACACCGCTGCCCAAAATACATTTACAACTGCCTCATGGACATTCCACGCGTTGTAGTAGCACATCTGCACACGCCACACAGAGAACAATAAATTGAACATGTTGGCATGGCATCCAAAAAAAATGATAAAATTAGTGCTGCTGGTCAACCAAAAAAACACAAGGAGCAAAATTTTACTTTCATAAACAAGAAAAGCTTCAGAAGGACCCATGTCAATTGTCAGCAATCATTGCCCTATCAAAAATTGCCACCTTGTGCCAAAATCAAAAAGAGAAAGGCTTGGCCCCTTTAAACGTCCTCTTACTGCCTCTACTTGTCATTGTTAGAAGGGAAAAAAAAGGTTGATTGGCAACTATAGTCAGTTAAAAATCTTCTCTAGGGCACCCCTAGCGATCTTTATCATCCGTCCCTTCAAAAACAATATTACGAGTATGGAGTCCAACCAGTTACATGATCTGCTTTGGCTGAGTTGCCAAACAAGTAGACTGATAGGTGGCCCATAAAGCAACTCCTGATACAAAGCCTCAATTTGATGCCATAAAATGAATACGGATGGATCATTAGGAGAATAACTTATAACACATGCCAAAGTCCAAACGAGATTTGACAGCTGTTTGCCATCCAAGGTTGCTTGTTTGCTAAATTTGCAGTTTAAATTCTTTAAGACGACCCTTTTTATCAGCAAGAATGAGGAGATTCCAATTCGTATGTATCCCTTGACAGAGAAGAATAGTAGCCATTGTCCAGGAGGGTAAGCAGTCCCAAGGTAAATTGTATAAGCAGAAACCAAAATTCGGGCACTGTACTTGACATCTTTTTAGGAAGGCAGGTTAATGGAAGAAACACTGCAAGAGGCCTATTTGAAGAGGCATCAGGCATAATTGCTTCAATGTTGAGATTTGAAGGAAGTGCAACTAAAGAAAATATATCTGCTTGTAGGCTGTAGGCTTCTAGCCTCAATTACTAGGATGAGGAGCATCTTCTGTAAAACCAGAAATGTTATAACCTCACTGGAGTTACAATGTAGGTTCTATTACGATTAATAATTTTCTTAATCTTGGTTCCGCATAGCTGTACAAAGCTTGGCCTTCTTTCATCAATAGAGCTTTCAAAGTCATTACATCAAAATATGAATGGTAAGCCCAATCAACAACCAACAGGAATTACACAAAATGCAAATCAAGCACAAGTCCATAGATAACAAAAAATATGGAAATCAAAGAATAGTCATGCATAAAACAATGAAGATTACACTTACACAACAATAAAGATACGAGATAGACATTCTAGTTGAAAACTTGAAATTGATTTATGTGCTAAAGATGGTAACATACTTGACCAGAAAGGGAAGGTAGCATATAGTATGGATCCATGTCTTATGTTAAATGTAATAGTATATAGAAAAAGTACCTTCGTCAGCATAGAATACAGGTGAGATACTTTTGCTGCTTCAGCAGACTCAGAAGCTGGCTTTTGGTCCTGCAAACCCACATCGGATCTTTCAACTGCTAGAGAGATTGTACTTGCTTTAGCTGATAAGCCCAAGCATCCAAAAAGGATATGAAAGTCTGTTTCACAAGCCACTAACAACTTGGAAACCAGATTTCTAGGTGATCCTTGCACTTTTGGTAAGTCCCAAACAGTCAGCAGCTTGCTTTGACAATGTTGACGAGTAGACAAATTGGTTTTACTGCATAAAGGGGTAGAGTCCCAAGATTTGTCTGTCTGAACTCCAACTGCTTTACAAGTTGGTGTAGCTAAACAGAAAAATGTCAAACGAAACTAAAGAAGAAAAATAAAGGACCACTGGAAGCTTGAAGCATCAACTTGAACAGAATGCCTACCTAAATTATCTCGAGAGCCACCACGATCGTTTGAAGAGTTTTCATTTTGAATTCCTAGAGAAATAACAGGATGGTCATGAGTATGAACTCCATGGTCCCTGCCATTATAGACAGTGTCATGCACAACTTCTCTCACAAGGTACCAATATATACAGAGCACTGCGAATAAAAGCCGAATTCATGACAGTTGCATGAGAAAAAACAAATAGCATATGGAAATTGCCATTATATGGCCAGGACGGCTTTAAGATTGCATATAAACCACCATAGCTCCCATTGTAGATGGGAATCGGAATGTTCCATGCATGATCTTGCAAGACAAAAAAAAATATGATCAAAATACTCCCAAGGTATTTGGCGGATATAATCTGACAAACAATATATTGTTCTATTGTAAATCTATCATTTGAAAGTACACTTAAAACAATATAATAATACAGCAGCCTACCCCTATGTACCATGATATAGGATGTTGCATACCGTGTCACACTTCCTATGAAAGACTCCGCGTTTCAGGAAACCCTGGTCATAATAACCAAAATACTTGACGATTTCCCTCCTTTGAACTTACTACCCCTGGAGCCTCAAATGACTGCATCAACTGTTCAACTTTGTTTCTTCTTCCTCGAGCAAAATGCTACTTCATATGAAATTTCGAGATATGAATCTAAAGTATAGTATGATGAGTCTTTGGCCATTTTTTAATAGTTAAGTTAAGAAGACTTGAACTTGAGTAGCCCCCATAAGACGATATAATGTCTTGGCCCCTTCCAAAAGCGAAAATGCAACCAACCAGGAATAATCAAACAATAAGCTCATTCCACCTCTATAATAGACAATAGAAGCCAAAGCACAGCATAAGTACATCCATTGATATTTTGAAGACACATACAACTATGGTGTATAGATGCTCACATTCAAATGTGTTCTTGTGTGTTTCTTGCTCCTTACCAAAACCCATGCAATAGAGATACAGCATATGCCAAGTTATAGTGAACAAATGATGCATAACAATGGACCAATTTTCCAATTAACAAATCATAGTCTCATTTTGCATCTTCATAAAGAAAGATTGATTCCTTTATACTTTATGCTTCACTAAACTAAAACAGTGCTCCGTACATTGTGCATAGAATGAGAAAGCATATACAAAGATCATCTTAAAGATGCTTACAAGAAAACTAATGGAAAAAGGCATGCAATCGCACCAACCAAGTCGTAGTCTCACAAATAAAAGCTGAAGCATATACGCCAAAACACTTCTTACAAACAAATAACAAAAATAGGGTACATGATCTTTTGAATAGTGCCAAGACATTCATTCCCACAATGCAACACCACATTCACCCACCTAATAAATTAGTAAAAGGAAAAAATACAAATACAAGTACTCCAGTTGCATTGAAATCATACATAACAAAAAGATCGAATCATGTGTATCCTTGTAAACCCATTTCATCCATCAGATTATCCACAGAAAAAAAAACTTTCGGCATGGCTACTCATAGCTTAGTTGCAAGATCCTCCTATGGGAGGCGACGAATCCGCTCTAGAACCTCGTCAACAAAATCAGCCAATTATCGACGCCCACGCTGATCAGTGCTTTGACCTTTCAAAATTATTCACACGCTCCAGAATAAGAATATCCTAAGAATCTCACCGGAATCACATTCCCAACAAGAACGAAACATTTAAAGCATATGAATCTCAAAGAAATATAAGAAAAGATAACTTTCAAGAGAACATATGCAGTAACCACAAGAAGTTACACAAATACTGTCTTTGCTTTTATTTAGACAAAACTATATGACTTCTGTAGACACTCTCGATCTTGGGATCTTCTATGCGTGCTCTCGCTCACCGCTCACATCTCTTACAACTAAGAATCCCAAGGCATTAGGCATGCTCCAAATGGGCATAAGATTGAAAACTGTAACAGTCTTGACAACCATTTATCTTCAACGTATAGACCAAAAGAAAGAAAACGTACAAGATTTTGCTTTTTCTACATTGAACCTCAGCATCTTTGGCTTCAATCTTTGAATAAACAGATTTAAGCTGTTCCTCTTTCTTATCCCTTTCATTTCGAAGCTGTAAGCAATCTTGTTCCTGGAATTGTGAAATATTCAACAGGGTTGACATGACGTAGCCATTAATATATGGGAATAGCAGAATATAAAACTATGAAATACTTCCACACATCAACAAAATCTCAGAAATTAAAAAAAGTACCATGTTATACAAATCCATAGTTGTCAAAATTCTACTATATGATATACATCCTATGATTCGATGCGTTAAGAGGTAAAATCAATATACATCTCCAAACACATAATATGTTAAACAAATCTTAAGATATGCATACAATACCATGCATAACTTACAATACGATACACTACTGGAGCACTCTTTACACTCCAAATTGACAAACAACTAGCACAAAAATTGGGTCCACTTTTCATCGCCTTATTCAATTTTATCAAGTTTAATAATATAAGCATCTCGAGTCCTTACCCTTATAATTGACTCAAAAACAAATTTCAAAGATAATAATCTATTGTGTGTTTACTCAAATTTTTAACCAAATAAAGGGTATTTGATGGGATGGTTAAGAGATTATTTGTGCTTAAACTCTACCCAACTTATCAACGGATATAACACTTTTGGTATGAATAGCTTATCGGTTTGGGCATGGATGTTATTATTTGGACATCTGGTTAGTTCTGCTAGAGCTTGTTATTAATTCCTTGGTGAGGAGACTCAAACTTTTACTTATTTTTGAAGAGCTTGTTTTGCTCTTCAAAATTCACAACTATGACATTAAAGAAGCTTTTACTCAAATTTATGCATAGATTTGGTTTGGTCGTTGGAGTGCTAAGCGCTTCATACCAAATGAAGCTTAATTTTAGTAACTGCCAGAGATGCTCCAACACACATTTCTAGCCAACCCATTGGAGATGCTGTAAGTGTAAGAGATAGAGCTGTCGCAATGGTAAACTCTTTAGTACTATTACATTTCCAAAAGTGCTTCACAATAGGCATAACTAAGAAAGTTCAGTTCATTCATCATAACACGCCTAATAAAAAGGAGGATCAATACAACAACCCATGGAACAACTATAGTTAACATGCTCACTTGAAATTATACGTAGATATTGTTAACATACCAGGTGAGTGAGCTGCTTTGAAACACGGCCGAGCTCTCTCTGTAACCACCCCTCAACACAACAAACACTCAGATTAGATAAAATTCTAAACCATTAATCCAAAAACCAAGCAAACCCCGGCCAGGAGGGAAAAAATAACAGACAACCCCAACCTTCAATCTCTCAATTTCTTGTTCGTTCGGGGTACGAGACGGGGCGATGAACAGAGCCAGATCGGCGAGAGATCGCTCGGGATGCTTCGCATTGCCGTCTCTAACTCTCTGTAACCACCCCTCAACACAAAAAACACTCTGACTAGATAAAATTCTAAACCATTCAATCCGAAAACCAAGCGAACCACGGGAAGGGGGGGAAAACAAAAGAAAACACTAACCTTCAATCTCTCGATTTCTTCTCCGTTGGGATCACGAAATGGGGCGACAAACGGAGCAGAATCGGCGAGAGATCGGTCGGGATGCTTCGCATTGGCATCTGTTGCTCTCTGAGACAACTCCCGCGGAGGCGAGTAGCTGATCTCAGGAAGTGACGGTCGTTGGGGGAGGCGGTGGTGTTGGGTAGGGTTAGTGGAGGTCAAGGCGAGTTCTTCGACTTGGATGAGTTGGTCTAGGAAATCTGCGTCCCATTCTTCGAAACCCTCGTCGCCCATTGGAACCGGATGAACCCAAGAGGATTTCGACACAGATTTTTCTGGTTTTGGGTGAATTGGTTTCGCTTCGAAGAGGAGTGTTTCGAAAAGTGCGTTGGGAGAAGGAGCGGGAGCGTGGGGAAAGGAGTATAAAATGGTGATTTTCTTTTAATTGAGATACTCCGTAAAATAATTCTTACTTTATAAATTGATATATTTTTGTGTTTAGTGGATTTTTTTTAATTAAGTTGTAAATTAAGAGAACATTAAATCGGAAAAATAAAACTTGATCTCTAGTAGGGTTTCATTTACAGGATGAAAAAGATAACCCGTGATGATGCCATGGACTAAAACATTAGCAGGTGGATTGGAGTGTTAAATACTCCTACCAAAATCATAAAAGTCACTTTTTCAAATGCAAATAATGTATCAGGTGTTAAAATTTGTGGAGAGAGTTGGAGATGCCCTAATACAAAACAAATTCACATAACTTTTTTTATGGTATGACTGTGTAAAACTTAGTCTGCCACAAATTTATGATTGAAATACAGCCGGTTGCTTTGTGTACAAAATTTTAGTGTAATATACAGATGCGTTGTGTGGGTCCATTCCAAATCTTATAAAAGATGGAAGCGTATTTATTTGCTGAGAAACTTTATTGGTTCAGGCCACAGGGTTAGAGGTGAATTGGTTTCGCTTCGATTCTTAGCAGGGTGGGTTTTGTGGACTAGTGGGTTTCTGAACTTTGAATCTTGAAGAGGATAGAGCGCTGGGAGAAGCGAAAGAGTGGGGAAAAGGAGTATAAAAATTAAAAAGAGGGGAGTTTTAACACTGTGTTTGGAAATTCAAGAAATTGGAAAAATTATTCAATGTCCAATCCATTGTTACGTGTTGTCTCAACTCTTCTATCCTCCGCATATGTGTTGTGCCCACCACATACACAAATGGAGGGTGAAAGAGGGACTTGGTGCATCACTTGCCAATGTCTCGGGGCACTAAATAATCACTCGAAAAAAATAAGAGAAAAGAAAAGAAACTAATTATGAAGGGAAATCCGGAAATGGGAAACAATGTTTTCAAAAAATTACCGTACATAATGTTTAACTCTCTTATTTGTTCCCCTCTTTTTTCCTAAACTTCCAAAATGGAAGATGAAAGTTTTTTATCCCTTCTATCCTTAATTATTCCACAATTTCCAAATATATCCTGAATGAAATAAAAAAGATATTGATTTTTAAAAATAAATCACTATGCCAACTGTAAGAACCAAAAAATCATAAGAATTTTGAAATTTAAAAAAGACACCATTTTAATCTTACAAATCGCACGGATAGTTTGGATCAAATCTGAGAGCATACAAATTGCATACAAATTTTGAAACATCCTTTACTCAGTTAAAATCTGAGCTGTCGATTATCTACCTGCTCTGCACCATTTTGCAGGGTGCTCCTTGGCAGCATCCCCCATTCCCTCGCATTCTTTTATCATTTAGGTAAAAACTCCGGTAAGCTTCAGCGCGCAGCATCCTTTTCATTGCTAAATTTGTTTTTTAAATGTTCTTTTATTTTGCTCTTTGTTAGGCCTATGGGCCGTGTAGGTTGTATTGATGTATACATGCATATAATTTGAATTTTGATTCTGCTAAAAAAAAGGTAAAAAATCCATATAGAAATTCAACCGCAGAACTTTATCTCTTGCCATTCCATGTTCCCATTTTATCCCAATGAAGTATGTTTTTCGCCTTGCGTTCAAATGAAACATTTGATCTAAAAAATCGACTAAATAAGTAGAAAGTTCATAAGCAACATTTGACCTAAAAAATCGACTAAGTAGAAATTTAATTGATATCGTTGTCATTCATTATTCAAGTGTCCATTCACGGACTCAAATAATCATATGTACATGATTCTAACATATGTATCTGCATCTACGATGAATGTCATTGTAACACATTATATATTTTATAGGTTTGTTTATTCTCATATCTTTGTCATATTTCTGAACATATTTTACCGCTGTTTTCGATATAGTCAAAGCATAACGTATTTTGTGATCTCGTGCATTGCACTAAATCAACACTTGTTTCAAACAGCAAGTAGAATTTGAATCTAAACCCCAGATGGACTGCATTCTTCAAGCAGTTTAAGGAGACTATGTTCAGGTGCACTGATAGATGGTAGAATCACCCGGTTGGAGGGGGGCCGTGGTGGTTTTTTCCCCACAGGTCCAGATTCTAAGCGAGGCCCCTCCTGCATAACTGGCATTTCAGCCCTCCTTTGACCGCCGCCTGCTGATGCTCGCTCCTTCCATATCCTTCCATCCTGATATATTGTAAAAATAAACATCAAAACTTCAAATAAGAAAGTTTTAACCAAAAGGTGTAAGGGGAGATTTATGCCATATTGATACTGTAACTTAGCTATCTAATATTGCAACAGGTCTGCTACCATTTCAAACCCCCAAAATACAGCCAGTAGTCCCGGCTTTGATTTTTCCTCGTTACTATTTCCTGTTTATGTTTTGGAACCATTTTTCTGCGATCCAAACACTGGCCGGTCAAACATGTCTTTTCTTTACCCTGTCAACATTCACATGTTATTGTCCTTGTCCAAGCTAATATTGCGTGATGTCTCTCATAGAGTCACCTTTCTATATCTTCAAGATTGTGAAGTATTGAGCCATCTTAGCATGTTAATTACAAAACAAACAGTTCAAACATATCTCCTCAGTGTAGATATGCTTTTGTTGTTATATTTTTCCTTTCCCTTCTGCAGAATTCCTGGACATCTTGCAGAAAAGAAATCAGCACACAGACCACTTACACTTATAACAAGACCATCACATGACATTCAAAAGTTCATGATTTTTGCAACTATGAAGAAGAAACTGAAGTCAGAATTCAAATAGAGTTTCTCCAAGTTGTCAATTGTTCTTGTTCATGCAGTTAACAGGAAAACTTGGATTAGCAAGCAAAGCAAATACCAAGAAAAATGAAGTAAGAAAGCACAGCTAAAAATTCACACCAAACCCGAAGGAAAGAAATTTACTAAGATACAAACACGTGGTAACATGCAAAGTACCAAGTGGGAGATTGGAAATGAACACCAAACGGAAAGAACACCTAAGACATTATGAAACCACCACGTACCTGACAATGTATACCTCCCACCACCCCTCTCAACAACAGAACACTAATCACTCCACCAACCAACAGTCCATAACGGTTGATCATAACCTAGCATCACATTCTAAAAAATAAAACTAAAAATATACACTTAGGCATCCAGTGGTTCAGTGTCTCCTACACAACCAAATGCGGAACAATCTTCATTAACGGAAAATAAAGTCTTGCTTCATTGATCAATTGGGGCAGTGAATAAAAGGATCAACTAGACAACACAACACTCTCATCAGCATTAACCAAAATGGATTGCTATATTTTGTCCTTGGCATACGTTCTTAGATACTGTGTGTCTTGCTAGAATGGTTTTGGAGATAAATGGAATTGTCATTCCTTGGCCTGCCAATGGAATGGTCATTCACCTAAAAATGTAACAGTGATCTTACTTGTCCCATGTATTGTGTCATTTGTTAAAATGAACCAAACCTCAGAATGACTGTTCTAAGAGAATGAACATTCTATTCCAGTGAACCAAACACAACCATGGAGCTAGACATGTCCCAAACATCTTTATAATATTTAAGGTTCTTACTAGGGGTCAAATTGAAATATGAGAAAACCCACAATACCTAATACAACAACAACAACAGAACCCATGTTGTCCCCAATCATTGGGGGTATGGGCGGGGGAGGATTGTTGACAGACCTAACCTTTAGCAATATTCACAAAGTGACTACTCTCAGAATACCACTGAAACAGTGGCTCCCCTATACCTGTTTTGCTGCGGAACCATGCCCACCTAATAGTAATTGATAAGTATTGGTAATGAATACGTGTGTCTCTCTTTTTTTGGTTAATATTAAAGGTTCTTTCTGTTCTATCTGAATACAAAATCAGAATTCTGCATTCACACTTTTGCATGCAAGTCCGCATCCTATTGAACAAAAAACCTTCAATGGAAATGCACTATTTACAGTCTTGTTTTGGCATTGGAGCAAATTAGAAAATGAAGCACATGAAGATTTGAGTATAGAAGCACAATTTGAGGTATACAACTCTTTTCTTAATTTCGAATCTCTATATTTGAAAGATTAAACTTTCGCACCCCATAAATAACAACATTCAGATCTTTTACGCCTACAACTTAAGCAATTGACCAATGACCTCTCTTTTTAGACCTCATCTTCATTAGTTCGAATGACCACCGCGAGATGAACACTGCCGACTTTCGATCTATGGATCCTAACCCTTGGGAAGTGATAGTCCCAAGGGACTGTTACCTCTTCTTCAAACATGTGTTTGAAAGTGTCTTTCCAAAGCTCTATGTCACAATATTCACCATGCTTTTCATCATTCCCATAATTGTTGACTTAATTGAAAAAGAAGGAAGCCATGCTTGTTCCTTGTGGAGCCTCTAATTGTATTCTTAGGGCCTGCTATATCAAAAGGTAAGGTGTAATCACCTATAAGAGATTTTCCCTCTGGTATGGGAAAAATGCTTGCTTCACAGGTATTTCCCGAATGTAGGGCCCCTACAGACAAGCTGTCGCAGGAGAGGTGCACTCCCTTCCCCGGAACGAAGAAGATATTCATACTTGGAGGGTGGGTTAAGAAATAATAAAAAACTTCTGACGCATAGGCAATGTCCCCTTGAGCGTCGATAATCTCTGCGGTATTGTTGTTTGTCACTGAAACAACATTCTAAGTCTATACAACAATCCATAGGGGTTTTAAAACCATCCACTATTGCTGCATTAACTTAGCTAAATGGTTTGCAGCCTTGGTCCATCACATTATGCACATCTTCACCTTGTCATATACTTTTCGCATTGTGTCAAGAGGCTATACCACATACTTGCGTCGCTCTACTTCAAGTATAAGGTTCACTATATTATTACTTATATGTAAAATTTATTTTTGGATTTACAGAATTGTTTCATTGAGAGCTTCATATGGTCGCCCCGAAATTGAAGTCATTATGCTTGCATCAGCGGGTAAATGGCTTCATGATACATAGAATCGTGTAGTCTTTAGGAAAGCTCTACTGTAGTCAGAGCATCGTAGAATCCCTGTTGATTCTAGTACAACGATGGATGCTTATATGACGAACCTAAATGACGCTATCATAGCTCATTTGAGAGCACTACTTACAAGAAACCTGCAGACCGAGACCGAGGACGGTGCTTGATCTTTTAGAGCTTCAATTCATTTTATGCCATTTCTGTTTTTTTCACCGAGGATGGCGCCTGATCTTTTAAAGAACTTCAATCCATTTTCCGTCATTTCCGTTTTTCGTTGTTGTCTGTCCTATGGTAGGGTCCTTTTCTAACCTTTTTTCCTTTTTCTTAGTGTAGGGCTAGTGCAGGGCTTTTTTTCCTTAGTTCATCTGGAAATGGTAATTTATGCTTTTTTTAAGGTGTTTATTGTTTTTGTTTTGATCTCTAGTAATAATTTTTTGCTAGGCGTATACATCTAAGAAACCACATGAAGAGCGACAACACCCTTGAGACGCAAAAATATATCATTTTGTTGAACATGGGCAGCAGCCCACATGAAGAAGAAAATTTTTGAAACACTGATGGGACTAATTGGTTACAAGTCCTTGGAATTGTTGGAAAGTAAATAATAATTCAAAGTATACTGAGTAGCGAAAAAAATCATTCACTTTTGCGGCAGCTATCACTTTGAGCTCCAATCTCCTTTTCCACCGTACATAGTGACGGGATGTAAGACTAAGGGTATGGCTACCACCCCGATTTGTGATGAAAGAAGAGTCTGTCCAACACGTGGTGTACAGACTAAGAACAAATAAAGTAAGAAAATAAAGCCTTGCACTAGCTCTACACTAGGAACATGAGGGGGGGGGGGGGGTTAGAGTAGGACCCTACTGTATGACAGACCACAACGAAAAAACCAAAAATGAAGGAAAATGAATTGAAGTTCTCGAAGACTTTGTTCAGTTTGATTTTGAGGGAGGTTTTTGGGGGGTAATGAGTGGAGAGAGATATGAGAGTAACAATTGAGGAGAAAACTTATCGGGAACCGTGCGCGAAGCGATATGGTTGGGTCTACAGATCCAAAACAAACATAGTCTAAAAGATCAAGCACCATTCTCGGTGGAAAAAAATAGAAATGACATAAAATGAATAGAAGTTCTCTAAAAAATCAAGCACCATGCTCGGCTTCGGTCTCTAGGTTACTTGAAGCAGAGTGACGCAAGTATGTGGTATTTGCTGCCACTTAACACCGGTGCGAAAGTATATGTCAATGTGAAGATATGAATACTGTGATGATCCAAGGCTGCAAACAGAAAGCTAAGTTAACCCACCGATAATGGATGGTTCTATAACCCCTAAGGATTGTTGTAGAGATACAGAATGTTGTTTCAGTGAGAAACAACAACGTAGCCCCTAAGAATAGAGTAGTGGCTCAACAAGAAGCAAGCACCAGGCTTTCTTCCTTTTTAATAAAGTCAACAATGATTGGAACGATGGAAGCAAGGTGAGTATTGCGGCATAGAGCTTTGGAGAGACACTTTCAAACACAAGTTTGAAGAAAAAGAGGTAACAATCCCTTGGGTCTATCATTTCCCAAGGGTAAGGATCCATAAATCAAAACACCTGGTTAGCTGTGTTAATTTCGCCGAGGTTGTTTCGAACTAATAAAGATGAGTTCAAGAAAGAGAGGTCTAGAGAGAGGGTCATTGGTCAATTGCTTAAGTTGAGAGTATAAAAGGTCTTAATGCTGTTACTTATAAGGTGCGAAAAGGAGTTGCATTCCTAAATAGTGCTTCTTTACTCAAATCTTCATCTGCTTCATTTTTTGATTTGCTTCAATGCCAAAACAAGACAGAAAACATAGTATTTCCATTGAAGGGTTTTTTTCTCAACAAGGAACAAGACCTATATGCAAAAGTGTGAATGCAGAATTCTAATTTCGCATTGAGAGAGAGAAAAAAAAACCATTAAAATTTGGGGGGAACAGAAATAAAGAAAGAAATTATTATGCTTCTGTGACTAGGATGAGTGAGCCCAAATCAAATCAAAATGCAAGCATACATTGAGAATTGAAGGTTCAGGCAGAGGGCACTGAATGGGTCGATCATTGTCAAGAGGCTCAGGTGGGTGCTCAAGTGGCTTAAACTCAATTGCTACTTCAATCCCATGAGCAGCAGCAGTTGCACCACCAGTCACCGTTGCATCACTCGTAGCATTTGAATTTGGCGGTATTGCTTCCCTATCACCCTGCTGCCAATAAAGTAACTAAAATTTGTGAAAATTGCCCTTTACAGGCATATACAACAACTAAAGCACACCTTTATGTTTTTGTATCTGCGTTTGTGCATGAATGTAGGTACAAAAACATAAATACACAACATAACCCAAACATAATGGAAATCACCAACAAAGCAATAGGAATTATTGGGCAGAGTATTCCTTAACAAACGATCATTAATGCCCCTTTAATTGTGTATATCATTTTTTTTTTCATAAAATCTTCAATTACCCACAAACACACAAAAAGAACTAGACCAAATCAAGTAACCTAAAACACAATACATGAAATTTTTGTAAGAAACTATCAATATGTTACACCAAATTCTTCAACTTACAAAATTATGGAACCCGAGGGAAAAGATCAAATCGAGGCCTAATGTCTCAAAGAATTCCTGCAGCCCAACACATACTAAGGTGTATCCCACCTCATGCGGTAAATGTTTTTATACGTCATCTGTGATTTTTTTAAGGTTTCTTGCGATTAATGCATTTATTATGCTGAAGTCATCATGGCTACGGTACCCCGACAAGGTGGGCAAACCATAGAAGCTCCCTGATTAATGTTCCATTGTTATATGAACAAATTACAACCGATCACAAATTCCCATATTTTTTAAGTTTGAACGTTTTGAGCGAAAATGAATTCCGATAAGTTAAAAACCTCGGGTATTCCGTATATGGCAACAAACAATTTTTTCCTTGTTATCAGCGGCAACAAACAGTTCCGTAATAAAATAGGAGTACTACCAAAAACTGTTTCCGAACGAAGAAAGAAAACCCACATGAATTCATCTAAAACCATCAAGATACATGTCATCAAAATTCCTACATATGCAACAAGTATTACTCTCCATTCACCAATCAATCAATGTGCAAGCAAAAGAAAACAAAATGAGAAACCCACATCAAAATATAGTGCAATCAATCGAAGATGTGAAGACCAAGTTGAATCGAAAGAGAGGGAGAGATACTTACAAGTGCACTTTGGGTTCGACGGTGCCCATTTCTACTGACAGAAAACCTAGAGAAAATACCCACCATTTTGGGGGGAAACTTCAACGATTTCCCACAAAGGGTTTGCTCTGATCTTGTAGTTCTGCCTTAGAATCCCCTTCAAATTTATTTGTCTCTGTAGGGCAAGCAGAGAGTGAGGTAGCTTGGGGTAATGGGTTTTGATGGGATTCTGCGAGTAAAAGACAAGTTTTTTCGAATGCTTATCTGATGTTTGTAATCGGATTCTTCAGTTGAAAAAGAAGCTGCGATTAGAAAATGAAAAAGCAGTTGGGAGAATCAATTAAAGAAAGACCCCAAAGTCCGAAGGAAGTTCAAAAACCCAATTGGTTACGGTAAAAGTACAGAACCATGTGAAAGTGGGGTTGGTACGTGTTGCTACTGGGCAAGAGTCTTGGGTAGTGTTCCAAGTTCTTTCTAAACCTCCATTAAAAAATAAGATAATTTTAAATTCAAATATAATAAAAATAAAATATATATTTTTTATTTTTTTCACCGTTTATAATATCTCAATTATTATAAAATAAGATCCATATTTATAGAAATATTATGTGTATAAATACATAATTTTTGAGTTTAAAATTATATTTTTTTCAAAAAAAAATGTTTAATAAGAAATAGAAACTGGCCAATTTGCAGATAGAGATGAGTTCAATATTAATATGCAATCTATCAATATAGTACAAGGGAAACCGTTCAGCTAACCTTTTTATCATTGGGGTGCGGTGCTCCCCAAGATCTGTAAGGTTTATCGGTTTGGGTATCATTTTTCTATTGATATAGTATGTATTGGTATCGTTGAACTACCAAATGCGGTTTAAGATTTAACACTTTAATAGTACTATATACATATAATTATAATTACATACATGCATACATAAATTTGAGTCAAAAGCTCTATTTGGTATATCTTCTCCAATGTTATACCCCTTTTTTTTAAAACCCAAATTTAGTGTGTTTTAGGCTTTCCTTCCAAAATTTGAATAAAAACTGGCACATTAGTAAATATTGAGGAGCGAAAAGAGGTGTTTAGAAAAATGGTTATGGGTTTGGGTTCCTCAAATTTGGTTAAGAAAAATGACAAATGCTAGAATTATCACACACACATGCATGATATACGAGTATAAATAGTAAATAAATCAACACAGAGATATATGTAATTCTCCAAAATCGGGTACGTCCATAGGAGCGAGAGCGGCTGCTGTTCTTTATTATCACAGTATAGAATAGGGTTTACAGCATAGAGTATTTATATCTACTCTATTCTAATCCTAACTGGGTTTGGCCTATATTCCAAAAATATCCTTGTACGATACCGTACCATATAGCGGGAGGCGTAGGTCCCCGCACCCCCAATTACAGAACGCTTGAGCCTTCGGCCCAATCTACTTTCACCGGATCATCGATGATGGGCTAGATGTCGTCGCTCAGCTACGCTCCACTCGTTGTGCTTCACTCTGGCATCTAATCTTCTTTCTAAAACTCCTTAATATTTCTTCATACTTAACATATGAGTCACAAGTCTAACAATAAATCTCAAAATGGTTTGAAAAACGTGTATGACATTGGAAATGAGTTTTTTTCTTTTACCCAAATTTTGAGTTTGGGCACGGAAATTGATAAAATGATAAGGACCGAAAATGCTCTCCAAGTAACCACAGTTAAGTGAACATGGGTTAAGTTTCTCATTGGATAATACACCTACTACATTTCGCAATTAATAGAGTAAAATCCTAACTCCATCCAAGCACTTACTGATATGCTGCTTTATTAAAACATTGAAAGTACTATCAACAATTACACCAAAAGAGATATGAAGGGCATGCATGTAGACTCTGTAGAGTTATCTGAAGCCTTTTATCGCTTCCTTTTTGAACGGCAAAACTTTGCAGTTTCAACCACCGGTCAGAGATGAGACCTCCATGGTTGTGAGTGAGAGGCGTAGATCGGGAGACTTCTTGAGTGAGAGGCGCAGATCGCGAGACGTCGAGATTGAGATGCACAGAATGTTCTAGCTTTACAACACACTGAAATCGAACTTAACGTCATCTCCATTTTCACATACTCGCTGGTAAGCACTGGTATTGAATCCAGTACAAAATTGGAAGGGAAGGTTACCGAATAGTCACACACAAAAGGTATACACTGGGCCGTACCGGCCAGCATGTGAGGGTTTGAATTGGAAGGATTTGAACTCCGTTCTATACCGACCAGAAGGGCGGGTTATCGGTTCAAACCCTTTCCGATAAAGATGTATGATATCTCATCCAATCTCCATTTTTAAGTTTTGGATCTCTAACTCATCCTCTATAAATCCATTTGAGAGTGTGAATGTAACATATAAATGATTTTTTTTGTAATTTATTATATTTTTTCTTCAACTTTTTATACTTTAAGGAAAAATCTTGGAGAGCTCATCGTCCTTGTTAGAAACTTAGAGCATCTCCAATCGAACATCCTCTATTCTTCCATTTGAGATGATTGAATTAATATTTTTTCATCAAAAAGTGGATATAGAGATATTCATACACACTCTAATCACAAATCTCAATTATCTCAATATTCATATCTATTTTAAAAACTTCCCTCACTTTTTCTCCAATCATTATTCACTCACAATGCAAATATAATACTTTTTGCATTTTATATTTAAAAAGTGGTTTTAGAGGATTTTGCATTTCTTTTCTCCATACTCTATACATAGAGTATCAAATTTTATCCTTCAAAATTGGATGTGTTGGAGTAGAGATTTCCTCCAAAACAGAGAAATTGATTAAGAAATGGAGGATTAGAAGATGAGTTGGAGATGCTCTTCAAAATTTCCTCCATTTGGAGGGAAATTAAAAATAATTCCAACCTATCCTCCAAAAAGTGTTTTGACATCAATCCTCCATTTAGAGTAAAATAGTGCTCAAGCCATTCTTCATTTGGGAGGAATTGTACTTTTATCCTCAATATTTGACGGATGAAAAAGGTTTTTCCACTACATTTGAAGAATTGGAAACAAAAAAAAAAAAAAACTAGTTTGGAGGCTGAATTGGAGCAAACACATTCTCCAAAATACATTTTTGTAGGAGGACCAAAATATGGAGGAATGAAGGATGGATTGGAGATTGGTCCTCTAAAAAAAGTTTGAATTCTCTAAATATAGAGGACCAAAAGTAAATTTGGAGTCCAAATATCTAAAAAGATGATGGGTCCCTCCAAGATTTTTTTATACAATACAAAAAATTGAAGAAAAAAGGGAATAAATTATAAAATATCTATTCTATATGTTACATCCACACTATCAAATAGAGCTATAGAGTTCGGTTAGAGATATAATCTACTATTTGGACTCGGGTTTAGGTTCGGTTTGGATATTGTAAAAAGCCAAACCTATACAAAAAATCATCGTTATTTTCAAATTAATAACCAAAACCTAATTGCAGGTAAAAAAAAAAGGGTGATAACTGTTTCATTCTATGTAGAATGATCAAAGTAACTATTGGTTCGGATGAAATTGTCATTTCGAATCATTCTACTTTATACAATGTGCTATGGTAAACAGGTGTTGGTTTGTCAAAACTTGTGATTTAGAAATTGTTCATCAAAATTTCAAGTTTGAATCGTCTTAAATGTTGTCAATTCTCTAAGTCAAATACTTGACTTTAACCCATCGATAAGCAAACTCTTGCTTGCGTGCTTATAAGAATGGAAACATGAAACATTTGAGGATGTGTGGTGTGTTTGGATAGAGTTATATTTTTTTTTTGACAACCAAAAAAAACTAAAAGGAACACGGTAACAAGTGTCCATTGGAAATTCAAATATTTGATTGACAAGATACCAATTATGAAGAAAACCACAAGGGCCAAAGCCCAATATCTAAAAGGTCACAAAGTCAAATATAACAATAAAACGCATATTGGTCGCAGTCCAAACACCAAAAAAAGTCTAAAAGCTCAAATACAAGGGTTTTAGCCCCAGATACACCTAAACCCTAAAAGCGTGCCACCAAATTTGGAATCCGGAACTCTAATGCTTTGTTTAGATTGAAATTTGAAAAGTGTTTTTGAAAAATAGTAGGAATAATGAGTGGAAAGAGATAGAGAGAGAAATGTGGAAAGTAGGAGGAATCTAGAGGGAATTTTTTGAAAAATTCTTTTTGAATCGCGAAGTGAACAAGGCATAAGTCGCTGCCGCGTTGCAGGACCACCGTGAACCCGTTGTATGTCGCCGGTCCCAGAAATGATCAAGCGATGCCTCTAGTGAGATCGCCGTGAACTTCGCATCCCATCCTCCACCTACTGCCAAAACACCAAAATGTCACCGTCCACAGCCTCTATCGCATCCCATCCACTGCCTTGCAGCCAAAAGCTTTGTTGCCGCGGAAACCCATAAAACCCCCATGCTTCCACCGAAAAATCTCAGAATCGAGATACCCCCATCAACACCTCCACTGCGATCACCACCTGAAAAACAGAGACCTGCGAAAAAGAAACCCTTATCTCCTCCACAACCACCAGCCACCACCACCGCTATAGTCATCACCGAAAGCAATAACAACAGTGACAAGATCCGCGGCTCCACTTCGCCGTTAAGCAGAGACCGGACCCATCCAACAATGAGAAACAGGTGGGAGCCAGACCGGACAAGAGAATCGACAAGCCATTACACTGCTTCATTATTATTATTGTTGTTTTCAATATTATTTTTACAGTTATATTAGATTCGTGTAAGTCTTTCTAAACAATCATTCAATTTGTGAACGAAATTGAAAAAATGATTTTTGAAGTACAAAAAAAAAAAGGAATAAAAAAAAAGAATGACCAAAAATCTCAATAGCTCAATAAAGATGAAAAAAGAAGAAGAGCAAATCGAGTTTTTCCAATGTTCATTCTATCTTTACTTCTTTTAGTATTACGGTCATACTCCATCCGTCACAAGATAAATGTCCAATATGCAAAATGAGAATTTAAAAATAATACGTTTTCCACAAGAAAAAATCCCAACTTTTTTAATAAATTAAAAAACTTCACGGATAACTAGCTATTGACAGATATTTGAATTTTTCTTAAAAAATTCGTATTTTTTTAAGTTTTCGTTTTGCAAACCGAACAATTATTTTGAAACGGAGGTAATATTTTATAATTTCTCAATTCTCGTTGAGACCGATCACTAATTCCAAATGTTTGGATGAAGTTCTAAACAAGAACTCACTAAACATCAATATTGATATACCCACTGTTATATAAACACCTAATTTTGTTCAAACACGCCCTTTCTCCATTAGTAAAAACTTCATACTAAACTTGTTTATCATAGGGTATGGATTCTAGGGGTTTAGGGCTTTGGGCACTTTTTGAACCCCTATGGAGAAGGAAAAAAAAAAAACTCGTTTATCATCAGGTCATCGGTGCGTGTGGTTCATACCCGAAATCCAAACCCGTTTTATTTTTGGGCCAAAAAACTTTGCTCGAGGGTTAACCCGATAAACCACCTTTCCAATACGTCCCCGGTAATCCTTTTAATTCCCATAAAAACCCCAGGTTCAAAACTTCTCTATCGTTCTTCCCCTTTCTTTAAAGCGAAAGAAAAGACACAAACACACGAGTACGACGAGAGGTTTTCATAAGAAATCTTCTCGCCCTCTTCCTCTGCCAAGAAGCCATGGCAGCTATTCAGTACCTCGACTCTCTGCGCAACACCCACCCAGAGCTATCCGATTGGTACAACACCCTGTCAGATCTGTACCACAAGAAGCTCTGGCATCAGCTCACCCTCAAGCTCGAGCAGTTCGTCGCTCTCGCCGTTTTTCAGGTTTCCACCCTTTTTAACTTCCAATAATGTGTTAGATTTTGAAGAGATAAATTTGGGAATAAAAGGTTTTTTGTTTTGTTGGTTTTGTGACAGCTTGTTTGTTCAATGACTGAGATTAGGGTTTGTATATCTTTATTTTTAGGGTAAATAAGAGTTTTCGGGTCTTATGCGTTGGCAGAATCCCCAATACTGTTGGTTGCGTTTCCGACTTTCCGCTATATTATTGGACCACGTGCTAAGTCTAAGTTTTTTCTGCTAAATGGTATTTTAGTTGTTTTATGTGAGGAGAAGAATCACATGGCTAGAAATCCGTGAAAACATGGGCTTTAAACGCCCCGTTATAGTCAAGTTTTTTTCTTTTTTCTTTTTTAGGGCTTATGCGTCCTTCTACTCCGCTTGATGACGTTTTGTTTTCCTTTGATTGAGATAATGGTTTTATATCTCATTAGGTTTTCGGAAATTATGTTTTTAGGCCAAAGTATTGCCAGAATCCACATTTTTGCTCTGAAGTGTTTCCAGAATCCCAGTCATAACTGTTACCTCAAGCGCTTTTTGGCTAATGAGATACCAGATAAAGTGATACATACCGAATGTTTGAATTCTTGGCCATTCTATTTCTAGGGCTTTTGCGTGTTTGTTAGATGACTATTTGTTCTGTTCATCGACTTATGTATGTGAATGAACTAGGGTTTTGTGGCCTAAAGGATTGCCAGAATCCCCCAAAAAATGTTAATCAAGTAGGATTAGTTGTTCTTTTAAGAGACCAGAGGAAGAGCTAAATTATTTTAAGTTTGAAGTTTCAGTGGTTATTTTGATATAGCCGTCTCAAGTATAGGTAATTGTTGTTTACCTACAACAGGATTTAAGCTTCACCATGTGAAATGTGGAGTCGTGGACAATTTTGAAACTTGTATTAATAACTAGGAGAATTATATCATGCACACCCCTTTTCCAGGCTTGTACCTTAATGTTCTTGGCTGACTTTAGTGGTGTTTGGTTGTGCATTATGAGTCGAAATATTGTGGTCTCACCTATATGTCAGATAAGAACCAAGTGGTGTTTGGTCCCAACTTATAGTGGTGATTAGTGATTGGGTCTGACTTGTAGTGGTGTTGGCTGTGGCCAATAGTGGTTGTTTTGGTTGTGTCGATTTGACCAAAAGTGGTCTTTGGTTATCTCCTTGTTGGTGTACCTTTTCCCTTTTTATTAATGGTAAAATGTGTTTTTGTTGCCTGTTAGAAAAAAAACTTGCTTTTTGACTATCCTGTTTTTCTTGTACCTTTTCGCTCTTTGGTAATGAAATGTGTTTTTGCTGACTGGGAAAAAAATGGGGCTTTGATTAGACCCAAGTGATCCTTTTTATGGAGGAAATTTGTTTCTGTTGCAGGCATAAAAAGAGATGGTTTTGGGTTGTGCTGCACGTTGTGTTTGTTATGAACAAAATCGTCAGCTCAGATCCATTTTTCCTTTATATTCATTTGCTGAAGATGAGCAGGGAAATAATGCTGCTAAGCTGAACAGTTATTGATCTGAGCCTCAAGTGTTATGAGTTTCATTTTCCAATTTCTCATCTATGCAGCCATATGCCTCTTTAGTCCTTCCGAATGCATTGGAACAACCAATTAGGGTATCCTTTGAAGTTTGTTTGGCCAGCTGCTAATAAGATATTGGTGACAATCGTTCAGATGGGATGATATTAACTAACTTGTAGAGTTTCCTCTTTTTTCAAAATTTTTTGTTTTACCATCTTACTGTGAGGAGTGAGTGCGATTGGTCAAATAATTGTGCTGTCAAGCATTGATCGAACCTGCTGAAAAGGCTGTCCCTATTATAAATGCAGGATTAAGCTCTTTAATATGAATTTTCTATTGCTTGAAACTGAAAAGCCTGTGCACATTTCATTAAAGCTTGTTAATAGGATGGTTTGCTACTGGTTATCTCTTGGATGTCGCTGTCCACATATTCGAAGGCTGGGGCACATTTAGAATGAGTTAGTTTTTCTATTTTGGTCGGCAAGATTAGACCAAGTGAGTTGATCCTGCATGTCGATGACAATAGCATCATAGGAGAATGGCGGGTGGCAGAGTTGTATCACGAGCGAATGTTGCATTTTCGTTGGAGAAATGATTAGTTTCGAATCTTTCGATGACTGGTGGTGCTTTTTATTTTGCTAAGCTGTTCTTCGCACTGCCGAGTGACGGCTCGTATGTGGTGTTCTTTTTCTGGTTGGACATTAGTTTCATTGTACGGTCTTTCTGTATGACTCAGCAGGTAGCATAGCTTCTGCTACATGTGTTCTGCTAGTGTTTGACTGGGAAAAGCTTAAACACAACAAGATGCATTGATTGTGCTTGACAGTTGTTTCTTTCTCACTATCTTCAGGCTGGTGATGCTCTCATTCAGTTATATCATAATTTCATCACTGATTTTGAGACCAAGATCAATCTTCTCAAGCTTGCACATTTCGCCGTCATTGTTTCTCGGCAGTATTCAGAGAAAGATGCTGCCATTAGTTACCTGGAAAATGTGATAGAAAAGCTTCAGGCTACTAGAGAAATGCGCATTGAGGAACCAATTCTTTTTATAAAGATGCAAATTGCTATCTTTAGTCTTGAGAAAGGCAGCCAAAAAGAGTGCAAAAAACTTCTCGAAGATGGGAAGAGTACGCTTGACACTATGACTGACATCGACCCATCTGTGTATGCCAGCTATTATTGGGTTTCATCTCAGTGTCATAAGTCTCGACAAGAGTTTGCTGAGTTTTACAGAAGTGCTCTTCTTTATCTAGCATATACCTCGGTGGAGTCACTGTCAGACTCATTTAAGCTGGTATGTGATCTGATGTTTAACTTTTTTACGAAGGTTAAAATTTGCTGCTATAAATTAATATTAGAGCATGTTTAGAATTTCTGGTTATACTAGTCAGACTCATTTAAGCTGGTATGTGATCTGATGTTTAACTTTTTTACGAAGGTTAAAATTTGCTGCTATAAATTAATATTAGAGCATGTTTAGAATTTCTGGTTATACTA
>BPLS01000572.1:47409-151136 GCA_019656275.1 Rhododendron kiyosumense
TTGATGTATATAATTTTTGCAGCTTTCATTCTGTCCTTTCTTGTTACCGCATGCTGCCTGGTTTGAATATTGTCTCTCTATTGTGAAAAGTGCGTTGCATCAACAATGGTTTTGAGAACATCAATGTTTTTATTTTTTTGGACAATAGGGTTCCTTTAAGCCATGAATGTGTAAGTAGATGTCTTGGACTATTGGGTTAAAATGGTGTACTAAAGGGATTGGATAAGAACGCAAAGAAGAATGAGATAACTTGAGAATGTGGATGTTGTGGATGTGGTATGGGGATGATGTTGCTTGCACTGTAGGACCTTAAAGTTGTCTCAGTGTCCTTACTCTTGGCTAAGAAGTCAGCTTTAGGAGGTCTTGGAATTGCGGATGAGGGATTCTGAATACCTTTTTCTTTTTTAGTTGATAAGAGCATCTGTTTTTGTTTAATCAACTTTTGGTTAGAAGGGGTAGCAGAAGAATAGATGAGTCTTTTGGATGCAGATTATTCTCCCTGTTACACGCGTGAATCAAATCTGGATTCTTGGGTATTTTTCATATGACATGAGCTCACATTGAAATTTGTTTTCATACCTAGACTTATGTTAGCCATATCCTACAGAAGAAGAGTGATTGTACATGAAATCAATTGGTAATTATGGATCATTTCTTTTAATGTATTCTTGAGAATATTCCTGCATGGTTTCTTGAGCTTCCCATTTTTTCCATCAGCGGTAATGAATTTTATGTCAATCTCTCATATGTATCAGGATTTGGCCTTTGATTTATCTCTAGCTGCGTTACTCGGAGAGAACATCTATAATTTTGGGGAACTGCTTGCGCATCCAATTGTAAGTCAGTTTTCCCTTATATTATTCGTTGCCAAATTGTTGATGAAATCAGCTACACTGTCTTCCCACTTGGCCCTTTAAGAGATTCCTACTTCCATATAGTTGATTGTGACATCCTTTATTTGATACAGATAAAGAGCCTTCTGGGCACGAAGGTGGAATGGCTCTTCTATATTCTTGAAGCATTCAATTCTGGTGACTTAGTTCGCTACCAAGAATTGTGCCAGGTGCATAGAGCTGCGTTGAGTGCTCAACCAGCCCTGGTGGAGAATGAGAAAAAGCTACTAGAAAAGATTAACATTCTCTGTTTGATGGAAATCATCTTCAGGTATGATAGAAAGCCATTTTTCTCCTTGATCCTATGTTTTTTTCACTTCTTGGTGCTGGATTCATTGGAAATGTGGTTCCGTGCAGTCGGCCATCAGAAGATAGAACTATTCCACTACGTATCATTGCAGAACGCACGAAACTTAATGTGGAGGATGTGGAGTATCTTCTCATGAAAAGCCTATCAGTAAGTCCTTGTGATGACACGGAGATTCCTTAATCTAATTGTCAAGTGAATAGGAAGCTTATACTCTCTGTCTTATTTTGTTTTTCCCTTTTTTGATGGTCGTGTCCTTTTCAGGAGATCAGCAAATAATGTATCTTCGTGAATTTTTTTTTGAAGTTTTTTGACCAATCAAAGTATCTCAATCAGTTATTGTGTATAAAGTTTTCAAAATAATCTAGAAAAGAATAAGTTAAACATGGACGAGCTTTTGAGATGTAAATGGTCAAACATTGGAATGGAGGGATAATAAACTAGAAAGCTCCGAAATGAGAATTCATGTTTCTCGACTTTAACATAGATATTGTGTCAGTATACAAGTTTTTGTGTGATATTGCTGGTTAATGGTAATCTTTTGCAACTCAGTTGCCACTGCCTTGTCATTTTTTTTTTGAACCGACACTGCCTTGTCATTGCAAAGTGTTTGATGGACATGCTGTTTATCTTTTATTTGTTAAATAAATACTCAGGATTTTTTCTCTGTCCAGATGTTTTTAACTGTTGAAAAATATTACTGCAGGTTCATCTAATTGAGGGGATAATAGATCAAGTTGAGGGAACTGTTCACGTCTCTTGGGTGCAACCAAGAGTGTTGGGTATTCCGCAGATCAAATCTTTGCGTGATCGGCTGGACAATTGGGTGGACAAAGTACACACGGCTTTGTTGTCAGTAGAGGCAGAAACACCTGATCTAGTTGCATCTTAAAGCTTTATTCCTCTGACTTCCTTTCCGCATTCTGTAGTAGTCTAAGGAACGCCCAAAAAGAATCGGTAACTGCAGCAAAGAAAAAGATTGTTAGCTGCTCGGGTCATCTTTGTACTCTTCATTTCATACTGATTCATCAGATCTGGAGTTATATATTTCTGAAAGGAGCAGGCTCTCGTGCTTTCATTTTTCAGATTTATTGCATTCGTAGAGACACATTTTATTTTCTTTATGGTTTCATTGAACAATTTAATGGAAATGTTCTTGAGTTACGTCAACATTTCGTCGATGGAGTCCATTTTATTCCACGGTTCGTTCTCTTCATTTACTTGTAGGTAATCATTCTTTCTCGAAAACAGATGTTTTGTAGGTAATCACCCCTTAACAGCATAAGTGAGATTTGTACCATGGCTACGGACGGTTGATTCCTGCTGATTGTAAGCTACTTTCTGTATTCTTATTCCTCTCTATGTGAGAAAAGGTATTCATGTGAAAAGTATAGAGAGGTTTTCGGTTTATCACTTGGATTTCCATTTGTAAACAGAGCTCTGGATATTTTGCAGAATATTCTTGGATATCAACGAAGGTACGCCGGGATCTTCCGAAATTGTTTTGGACCTATAACAATTCCAGTTATATGAAATATCGTAAAACTAAAACTAAATTATATAACTATTAATTTAGTTTGCAAATTGTCGTTGAATATCTCTAGTAATTATTTTGCAAATTCCTATCCATATTCCTCGTTATCAAGAACATGTACAAAAATATCCAGTGCGATCAACTGTAAATTTGAATTTGCTAAAGGAAATTGATATTCGCGCTTCACTTTTTATTGATGCGCTCCACTTTTTACGTGAAATTGCGCTCCACTTTTTACGTGAAGTTACTAATAACTTAATGAACAAAATGGAGCGTCATCAGTAAAAAGTGGAGCGCGAATATTAATTTTATTTGCTAAGCTCTGATATTCAATTTTCGTTGGCTACAACCTGTCCGGCTTGGCACACATGTTGCACACTGGTTCATACCCGTTGGTTTTTGTACCGCAGTATGTCCAATGTGAGCGGTTCCGGTAGGCAAAAGGAAAAAAAAAAACAAAGGCATGGGAAGAAACATTTTACTTCTGCATCGAGCCACAACCCAGATCTGGAGCTCTAATATACACTTCGATACACAACTCCTTAAGAAGATTCAACTCGAACCATCACCACAAACGCTCTGAATTTTTTCCATACGGAATAAAACAAAAATCAGATAAAGTAACCTTATTTGACATCCCATTTGACCTCTTTGTCTATACAACAAAATACATGCGAAGTAAATATTACCAATTCTTCACTCTTGCCTTACAAACGGCGAGGAGCTCACATCTGTTGTACTGTAAAAAGAATCCTCTTGCACACCGTAGTAATTCTCTTCCTTCTCTTGATCCCACTTTAGAACCTCCCTTATATACTTGAATGCCTCATCAATGGTTACTCGGTCCCTTGCCCTAGCTTGCCACACGAAAAGCTTTCTACCGGTGAGGGAAGCATAAAGGTCTTTGAACTTCATAGCGACGTAGTAGTAAGCTTGGTGGGCCAGCGACTGGTGGTTGTTGTGGGGCCTCACTGGACTGAAATCTGTGAACCACTCACAAGCACTTAGATCTATGCGATTGACCTTCTCCTCGAAGAGATCATACTTGTTAAAGATCAAGACGAAAGAGGTGTTCTTGAAGCATGGATGGCCCACCGTTGTTTCAAAGAGAGCTTTGGTTTGCATCATTTTGTTTTCTAGTAGGGTTCCTGAACTGGTGTTTTCTGGGGCAAGACACATCTGATCGTAGTCGCTAAGTGACACACAAAAGACTACCACGCGGACGTCTTCGAACATTTCTACCCACTTGCAGCCCTCGCTCATGCCCTTGGCATTCACTCTAATAAGTTGGTACCTGGAAAACAAGACATTTGGAGCAGACAATATTTGAATCGCTAGGCAAGAAAGGGAAACAGAAGAATAGCTCGCAAGTCGCAAATCATGTAAAATTACTATCGAGGACTATGCGTTGCTTCTATGGATGACCACATTTGTGACCAAATTGCTGTCATTTGAAAAGTGATATTGCACTACCGAAGCTTCTTTTGAAACATGGGGGTTCTAGCCTTCAAAGCCTACATTCTACCACCAGCATTGGAAATGGTTTCAGGCAGGAAGTAGCAGAAGCCACGGCTTGGATAGATATAAGGCTTCATTTGGGTAGAAGTGAATTTCAAATGACCGGATTTTGAGTTTGATTAGCTATATATGACTTGTGAAACTAGAATAAAAGACGGATTACTTGTAGTGTAAAGAAAAGGTGTAGTTTGTTGGATCACTGTACAACTATAATCCTTGATGTGAAGGATTTGGTATCACTTCTATTGATAGGTATCCAAAATCTTGTGTCAAAAGTCATGTGATCCATCAAACCTGAATTGGAGTTATAGTCACTAAATAATAATATCAAACCCCTTCTGCCCTTCACCTGAGTGGAACCTAATTATGCCTTGTAAGTCTGAGTAGTGCATATGAACATATTGGAAGAGGAAGCAACAATTACCTGGTCAGAGGTGGGGGTGGAGCTTCCAGATTGTCTGTGTAGGCTTCAGACATTGGGCTACGATCGTCCAGAGAGAACTCCATGAAAGCTAAACCGTTCCCTTGGGTGACCCCTTCTGCATATACTATGTCTCTCTCTGAAGGCTCATACTCGTTGCTTGACACCTCGACAGCCTAAGACAGGACATCATCAATTAGCCATTCAAGCTCAATTATTTCCTCCCAATTTCTATGGCCTAGTCCGTAAACGGAGAAAACGGGACAAAGACATTCTGGAGAAACTTTTACCCAGTTAACATCCACTGTTTTGGAAAGACATTCCATATTTTAGAAAACATGGTAGAAAATGGTGAAGAAAGAAAAGAAAAGAGAATCTTATCACTTGTTTTGATGTGAGAAATACTTACAGAGATGAAGTGAAATGATGGATTTCTATTGGTTCATTTTACTTTTCACCATTTCTCACCAAAATGATCCTTTCTTTTCACACCATCAACCAAAGGTGCTGGACCTGCTGGTAGGTTCTCTTGACTGCTGTGACACCTATGAGCTATGTAGCACGGATATGGGTATGGACACAGACACAAAATTTCTAAAAAAATGGGGACACGGACACGGCAAAAATAACTACTCCCTTCATCCCAAAATAATTGTCCGTTCTGCAAAACGAGAACTTAAAAATAATACATTTTTACAAGAAAAAACTCTAACTTTTTTTATCAATTAAAAGAACTCATGAATATCTAGCAAATTGTTGAAAAAAGTTTGAATTATTCTTGAAAAATTCGTATTATTTTTAAGTTCTTGTTTTGTGGACCGGACAATTATTTTGGGACAGAGGGAGTAAATAAATACTCCACTATTTATTTTATACTAGTGAAAACATAGTTATATGTATAAGCACGAAGCATCAACATATACAAACAAGCATAATATACACACATCATATTACACTTACAACCCAAAATATTAAAAGTACTGCACATTTACAACCCCCCACCCCCCAAAAAAAAAATAAAAAAAAATAAAATCAAAAAATCAAAATAATATAAAATTAAAATTAAAAATAAAAATAAAAATTAAAAATTGCCTTGTACCTATATGTTCCCTCCCGTGTCCCTAGATTCATCAAATATAACCGACACGCTGGCCTCTAGAAGTGTTGGTGCTTCATAGCCTAGGAGAGAACCATGGTTACCTAGATTTAGGAATACACATGTGGATCCATATACATCCGTAAATCACAATTGTATGGGAAGGACATGTGCCTTTTTTTTTTTTATTGTTCCACCATGGATGCACCTAAACATCAGATAACATGGCTAATTGAAATGAATTGAATACCCGGCTTAAGAAGTATTCCGCAACATCAGGCAGGAAATGAAGCTCATCCTTTCTCCTATACGTTTGCTGTATAGCAGGATCCCTCCAAACCTCTTCAACTAGGGGAGCATACTCACGTGTTGCCGCAGGGAAGAAAGCATCCAAATCTCCCGTGGCTATAATGTCTAGGAGCCAGTCAGAGAAATGCTTCAACTTAGGGTTGATGGAGTAGATGCATTGACTTTTCGCATTGGAATCGTCATCTGTGACGAGAATCAGTACGATTGTCAGAAATACTGCAGTGCAGTCATGAGCTTCACTTATCTTTACGCATTTCACATGTGGACCAATAACATCACCACCGCATACAATCAAACAATTTGTGTATCCTCGAAAATCAAGGAACACAAAAATAAAAATAAAAAATAGCAGCCTTGATTTTCAAATTACCATTAGAACACAAACCTAAGTCAACGAACAAATGAAAATTGTCTGAGAGCTACTTATTAAAGCTTACTCTTTATGGAAAACATGTATCTTAAAGAACATAGAATCATGAGTTCTATTGCTCTTTTTAGTCCCAAATCGTTTTGCAAGTATAGCAACAAACATGCACATGCAAGAAAAGAGGGGGGAAAAGGGAAAAAGAGCAGATCAGTGTTCCTATCCTCGAAGAACTCAGTATCCATTAACTACAACTCATTCAATTAGTAACAAAACATTAACTATTAATCATTCCATCCCAATTTCTTTGTCTACTTTTTGACTTTAACGTGTCCCAAAATGTTTGTCCAATTTTAAGTTGACTTTTAAAAAATTCCCTTAATGCCCCTCTTTTGAAAAATTATGCATTGAACAGCTCTCACATTAAATGTCAAAAAAGTGGGGTATTTTTGAAAACTCAAAACTTTTTAGTAGTAATCATTTTGTCCCTTAAAAAGTTGGAATCCAAAAATTGGACAAACAAATTGGGATGAAGGGAGTAAAATCAAAGTAGAATTTCATCGATAAAGAGGCTGATTGTTTTAGTTTTGACCTGAGGTAGGGTAGGCAAAGGAGGGCTTGCACTGTATACTTGCTAAAACTACTAGCAGCAGATACAACGTTTTTTTCACACTCCATCAGTACACGAAGCATATTGTTCCATGAAAAGGTTCAAATAAAATCCATATGATGTTACAGTAAACACTCTTCCCAGCTGAATGCCTCCAATTCTATTTATCTTATAAGTAGAATCGTAGACATCACAAAGCCCCAAGGAAAACATGCTCACCAAGCTGATTTGTCATAGAACCAACATTTTCCAGACTGAGGACAGTCCATAGTTCACAATGACATCCCAAACCCACCCTTGCTCAGAAACAGGGCATTAAGGTCCACTTAGTGTTTTCTTCATTGGAACTATATGTCAAATTTTAATTAGCAGAAATTTTCTGGGGCATTTGAACATGTCCACACAGTAAAAGAAATCTCCCGCAACCATAGATTACATATGATCTGAACGGTCTTATGGTCCAAAAATACTGGTGGATGAATTTCGAGGAAGACAATGGGAAAATTTCGAGCTACCTATGAACCCCGTGAGTAACTATCATCTTTCTAGACATACCCTAGAGTCCCTGACACAAGGCACCGTGTCTTATTTGTAAACAAATATATATAGCTCAAAGAAACTGCTATATTTCCCATATCAGTACATTCACTTCCTCAAATTTGAAAATAAATGCCTATACCCGTCCCCAGCGGCACTCTACAACTTATTTGGAATCGTTATGAAAAATTGATGGAAAATAGGAATAAATGCAGACTGGGCAGCTGTATTGTATGATATGAGCCCAGTGAAATCTTACTTTAAGATGAGTGTAGTAGTATGCAAAGGGAAAATGATGATTTGAAGCTAAACATCTGATTTAGATTGTTATAAAAGCTTTATCCATTGTACCTGTCTCAGCACTTTGGTCATAAGAATCTATTGCTTTCATCCTTGACAGAGCATCCTCTTCAAAGCGCTCCCGTCCATCAAGCAGTATGCTAAGATATTTATACATATTGCTTTGAATCATAAGTTTAATCTCCAGCAATTCTTCCGCATTAAACTTGTTCCCATACAGGAATTTTGCCTGTTAAATGATGCATAAAGAACAGAAGAAAATGAGCATAAGCACTAGCAAGGCATTCTAACAACTAGGGAAAGAATGACATGCAATTTGTAGCCACAGATCTTCTTTGTCTGCGAATCTAAATACACCACAAAACTGATCATCCCAGTTTCAGGTTTAAGGACCAACTTTTTCACATTAATGCTCAGGAGAACGGAAGGTAAGTGCATTTCATAGACAATTTGGACAAATAGTCAATCGAAATTGGATCAGTGAATTTTTCTAGTGCTGCTTTTGGTGCCGCTAAAATGAAAAAACGTACTCCCTCTGTCCGTGTTTGTTAGTCCATTTTGGAGATTCCAACTTTGTTTTGGGAAACATCATATGATTGCTTTGGATAATTTTATCTTTCAGATTTTACCCTTGCCTTCAAATAATCAAAGTCTTTTTTTAAAAAATTTGGCGCCATTCTCCAACCCACGGCAAAATTGAGCATCCCATTTTTTAAATGATAACCATGAGTCTGACTCCTAAAACATGCCGCCAAATATGAGTCTGACTCCCAATTTTTTTATGTGATAATTGGTCTTTTGGTTTGTTAATTCAATATTTGAAGACAAGGGTAAAAGAGTAAAAGTGACACAATTTGATCATTGACTTTCAAACATGGACAAACATTAATGGACGGAAAAAAGTATGTTTGTGGACCAACAAACACGGACAAAGGGAGTAAAAGCTTTGATGAGTTATAACTGAGGTAAACTGAGAATAGTGTACATTCGGCCTAATAGTATGCAAAATCCACAGTTTTTTTCTTTTTATCTCATGCAAAATATGTACGTGATATTCCTCACGTACGAATATTATAGGGCCACAGGTTCAGTGGTTAAAAAACTCGGTTCGCTAACCTTGTTTGTGGGCTAGAAGACAAGAAAAGATACTTTGTGCAAATAATATCGAAATTTAGGTTTTTACTCAATCTTTCCCTCTCAGACCCCCATTAATGAGAATTAAATTGGGTATACTTCAATTTTCGCTATCAATAGTGTATAATTGCTTTTGATAAGTTCTTACCAACAGTAAATTAAGTACATATTATCCATTGACTGCTATATGGTGAATGAAATGACGAGTAAAGATGCCGATCCAAAAAAAGAAAAGAAATGAGGATTAAATAGTACACCAGAACCAAACATTTCAATGATCTTTTTGTAATTGTTCTAGAGTTGGAAATTCGTACATCGACAAAATCAGTCAATATTACCATCTACGTTTGCTGTGATGTATTGTTGAAACAACATGCCATGTACAGAAAGGCACATCAAACAACCGCTAAATATATCAAGATATATCATATATGTGTTGAGTGCACAGATTTGAACACACACGTAGTGAATATTAACAAGTAAAAGTACATATAGTCCTATTTTGGACTCTTGCTACAAAAGATAGATTTATTGGTTGGGGTACGCCTTTGGATACTGGTTGTGTATTGTGTGGAAATTGTGCAGAATCACATGTGCACTTGTTTTTTGATTGTTTATATTCAAAGCATGTTTGGAGCTTGATGCTTCAGAAGAATGGTGTTAGTAGGCTCTCATCGTCATCGTCATTGTCTATGGAAGTGAGTTGGATGTTGAGATATAGATCTGGAAAGTACTGCTTGCATATTGTTTTCAAGCTGTCACTTGCTGCCACCATCTATTGGCTTTGGAGGGATAGGAGCTGTCGTGTGTTTCAAGGTAAAAAGTCTGATGCTGCAGATCTTTTTGGCAGAATAGAAGATGAGATCAGAGCTTGCTTATGTTATTGGATGAATATTAAGAAGTCAGATCAGAATAGGTGACTGGTTAGGGGCTGGAATTTGTCGTTCTCTGTATTCAGTCCTTAGTTTTTGTTTTTTCCCTTTGGGGGTTCTTGTTACTTGCTAGGCTTTCAAACTAGCTTGTGTAGTGTAAGGGTTTTTGCCCTCTGGTTTAGTGTTTGTTGTGCTTAACGAAAGGTTAATTTAGCCAAAAAAATAATCAACCCTCTATTAAAGACTCAAAAGAAACATGTCATGTGACCAATTTGAAACTAAATCAACCTGTACTGCCAACAACACTATTAATAGCTATCGTATCATAAACCAGAGCCCATTTAATGCTTACATACCTGCTTAAAAATGGTGCTGGTTCCAGAGCCTTGAGGGCCAAGCAGAAGCAGTTTTTGATTTTTTCTCTGTTCCAGATAATTAGGAACAGTAGTATAATTGCTAGGCTCATCCCGTTGTCCCTGAGGTTGACCATGGGGAAATGGCAAAGAGAACACGGTGCAAACAAGCCGCGTTGAAGCCTGTCTAACAAAGAGGCATGCATCGATGTTACATAAAGTTTTTCATAACCTAATACAATTTCCTAAATATATTCGGAATGAAATCTTCAGACGCATACCTTTTCCCAAATGTTTCCCCTGATATTGTTCTGACCTTCTTCCTCATAACGACCATCATCATACACCCAAAAATGAGTGTCACGTGGACACTGCACATTGGCCAGCTGAAATATGACAAATGCAGGTTAGGGTTGAGTCCATGTGGACTTAAACACAGAAGCAAGTGATACAGAGGTGAAAAAAAAGGGGGGCTAAGAAATTATAAGGAAGCCTGAGGTGTTAACTCCAAAGGACAAATTTAAGTAGAAATCAAGTATAAGAAGCAGACATTCCATGTAACAATGGATCTAATATGAGACTAGAGTTGTTACGCAACAAGGATAAAAGGTGCACAACACGGCAAGATTCAAAGAAAAAAACAAGTACTGCACCGTTCAACTTTGAAATGAAAGAAAGCTCAAAAAACAGACCTTTAGGATTCTCAGTTCAAGTTTTGTTATTTCTCGGCCATTGATGTAAACCTCAGTGTTGCCATTGCTTGCATGAGGATCAAGTTTCCCAGTAAAATTTAAGTTTGAACTTACAATCCGATCTGGTTTTTCTCCCTCCTGTCACGTCAACTCATAGAGTCTTACTAGTAGCATTGGTTATCACAAGATACGAACAATTCTTCACCTATAAAATGAACGCTGAAATAAAACCATGTATATATATATCACTGTAATGACGCACTTACCTGTCCCCAAAGACCAGATTCCTTGTCGTACCAGTACATGCCGGGCTTCAATTTCCGTGGTGGCAAAGAGCACCCAAGTAATTCGGCCATCTCTTCTGGCTTCAAAGGGACCCCATTCACAATCAACTGCTCTGGCCGCAGCTGATTAGCAGCACATTCTTTCTCGGCTTTCATTATCTGCTTGACTTCTAAAGGACTAAGCAATTGTGCTAATACCCTTGACTGCTTACCCAGTTTGGACCTCTTCGACTCATCAATTGGGTCACCAATGCACGTAACACATTTGCGCCCTTCTGGCATTGAACCCATCGCCCTAAGCACGCAACTACTGCAATACTTGGCGTCACAAACAAAGCAAGACTCCTTCGTTTCCCACTTCCCTTTCCCACACCTATAACAGACTCTTGTTTTCTTCTTCTTCTTCCTTTCCTTGGAAACCCCAACATATTCTGGAAAAACTTGCTTCTCCACATCAATGTTTTTCCTTTCGGATCTCTCAATGGTATTGAAAGTGACGACTGGGGCCCGCCTCGCCTCATTAGCTACACGTCTAGAAGCATTGTTAGGATGGTTATTTCCCGATCCAGGAGATGCTGAAGGGGAAGCGGAAGAAAAATCAGGGTCTTGTAAAACAGACACTAGGGACTCTGAACTTCCAGATGCTCTCGGACTTTGGGATCGAGGGCTTGTGACGCCAGCAAGGCGAGACACTGGAAGAGGGATGGGTTGAACTACAGGAGGAGCATCATAGGTTACCGATCTTCGTGATTCAGAAAGTGGCTCGGCTATGGAGGCGGTGGGAATCGCAATTGAATTTATATCAAGGGGATCAACCCTAGGGAGCTCATACGAAACCGGTGGGCCCTCATACTCCATTGCTATTGAGTAATCGAGGTCCGACTCGTCTTCTGGCAGGGGAACGCCGGGGGGAAGCATCTTCCTCACCACCGCCCTCCAGTCCTCTCCTCCATCTTTCGCCATTTGTCCTCCCACTAAAAGTACCAATTACCCACCAAATTATGAACTGCAATCTCAAACTACTTCTATAAATAGCCCTTATTTTTTTATCCCACAAACCAGAAAAAAAAAATAAAAAATACTGGTTTTCATGCCCAGGTAAGACCAAATTCGAAAACCAACAAGCACTGACTCAACGGAGGAAGAGAATATGTGCCATCAAACCACAATACCCACAACAAAGAATCAACAAACGAGGAGTTGAATAAGGAAATTCTAGGTTTTTCAAACCTATAAAATATTCCCAAAAAAACGACTGAAAATGTCATCACCACCAGTCTCAATCAAGGCGACCCCTTCAAAAGCCATCAAAATTGAAAAGAACTAATCAAGCACCATCAAAAAGGATTCAACAGTCCAAGTACAAGACATCAGCAAATCATCAGAAAAACACACACCCATGTACAAGTACCTTTTTTTTAAACTCAAATTGTAGATTTTTCAAAAGAGAAAGTCAGAAGTGTAGGAACTTTCAGAGTCAACCAAAACAAATCAAAGCCCAGAAGGAACACGACTGCAAAAATGCATATACACACCTAATATAGAACTAAACATATGCACGACTACTAAAGGAAAAGATACGGTTTTATGTGGAAAGGATCAGAAAAATTCACTTTACAGTTAAAATTTCCACTTTCTCATAAAGAAAAGGATACGAAGTAGAGGGTCAAGTATGTGTACCTCAGAAAGGAAGAAACTTTGGTTGAATCTGAATATTCAAATGGGAGAAAGCTTCTCTCTACGAATCCACCATTGATCTTTCATGTGTTGAGAGAGAGAGAGAGAGAGAGAGAGAGAGAGAGAGAGAGAGAGACAGGAGGAGGAGGAGGAGGAGGGGGAAGACTCGGAGAACCATTTCAGACAGAGGGGGTGTGGGAGGGTGAGTGGGGCCCACATTGGGCCAGGGTTGGTACTGGAAGTGCGGATTGGATTGATTGATGAAGGCAGCTGAGCACTCCTCTTCCTCTTCCACGGTGGGGGATGCCCACGCGCGCACGTCAGGAATTCTGACCGAGATTATTGTAGACAGTTGACTGTTGGTTCCACGCGCTTTTTGTTTCGCCTGAAGAACAACCTCGTTTTTATAACTTGCTGTTGTTGTCGAAGAGTAGACCACCATTGATTACTCAGTAATTATTACCAACAGGAAATTTTTAGTACCGAGTTGTGTGCTGTGTAAATTCTTTGAATGGAATGTTGAAGTACTACTAATTAAAGAAAATCTGGTAATCCTGTGTTAATGTACCCTTCTCACCCTCTATTGTCAATAGTAACACATGGAGAATATTATATTATGCTACATAAAATTGAAGACACGATCGCATATATATATATATATATTTGGATTGGTGATTCAAGATTTTGTGTGAATTTTGACGCGATAAATATGTTTGGAACATAAATTTATAAGAAAAAAGACAATAATTTTGCTTGTTGTTGGGTAGATGGAGAGTGGAAGGTGATGGTGTTGGAGGAGGTCATGAGGTGGGTGACGGTGCTAATAATATGGTCGTAACTGTACCAATGGGAAGGTGATGGTAATAGTAGTTTGTGTGGTGGCATGGGGAGGTGGAGGGGTACTGATCGCGTGAGAGTGAGTCACACATTACGTGGAGTGAGAGGTTGATTTTGGTGACAATAGTGGCAATGGTCCTAGTGGCGAGATGGTTGTGCATGATGGTGGTGGCGGTGGTGTTGCATGGTGGGTTGTAGAGGGCTGCAATAGCATTATGGGTGCAGGTTGGAGCGATTGAAAACACAGAATAAGTTCTAGAAAGATGAGGCAGGCATTATAATACTTACAATTTCATCTTCTATATTTTAGCGGATTTAATTTCCCGACATGAATGGTAATTTCCATTCAAGTTTAATACACATTTAATTGGCATTACATGCACCACTACATATGAAAGAGTGTACATACGGTGTGCATTGCTCTGTGGGGCCCATTACAAGTCCCACGCAAATGATCCGGTCCGTTGATAAATTTTAAAGGTGAAATTACACGAACACCCCCTCATCTATTCCGTTTAGACACAGACACCCCCTAACATTTAAAAACACCCAAACACACCCCCTCATCTTCTGCCGTTACCCAAGGAGCACTCTTCTGTTTGAATACCATTTGTTGCAAGGCACATGTCAATACTTTTGACAAATTTTAGACAAAAATGCCCTTTAACGGCAATATATACCCAGTTGTCTTTCATATCTTATTCCTCATTCTCACTTTATATCAGAGATTCCCTCTCTCACTCTGTATCAGATCTCTCTCTCTCTCTCTCTCCTACGGCAGCCATGGAAGGTGGCAAGTGGCAACAATAGCTATAGTAGCCACCATAGCCACACCAACAACAGATTTAATAGCTGCAGTTAGAGCTACAACTCCAACCAAACCCAAAATTGGGTTGATTCCTATTGCTGTTACGGAGAAAAAGCCCCCTTGAGGACTTCAAATATAAATTGGATGACAAACAAATGCAAAACAACAAAAGTCCCAATTTTTAAAGGTTATCGAAGTCACTACTGTACAACACCTTTCAAAAAACTCTGCTATTCCCAAACAAAAACCCTAATGTATTCATATACCATATAATATGAATATATACATCTACATTTGTGGCATTTAATAAGAAAATCTAGGATTTTATTACATATAAAACATACCTTCCAAAGTAGGGTTTGCCACGATCTACAGCTTTTCTACAGTGTACACGATCCGATGTTCATCGAAACTTAGATTTTCTTCACGATCTAGGGTTAACCATGATCTATAATGCAAGTTGAAGAGGGAGAGGAAGAGAGACAGAGGCGCCATGATCGAGCAAGGTGGAAAGAATTTTCTGATCAAGTAAAGTGTGGCGTATGCTTATTGTTCCATTTCATAACAAAGGGTATATTTGATATTTCATTCATTCCGTTAACGGCGTTGAGGTTTTTTTTTCCTTTTCAGTAGATAAGGGGGTGTGTATAGGTGTTTTTAAAGATTAGGTGGTATCCATGTCCAAACCAGATAGATAAGGGGGTGTCCATGTAATTTTACCAAGGGTATATTTGACATTTCGTTCATTCCGTTAACGGCGTTGAGGTTTTTTTTCCTTTTCAGTAGATGAGGGGGTATGTATGGACGTTTTTAAATGTTAGGGGGTGTTTGAGTCCAAACCAGATAGATGAGGGGGTGTCCGTCTAATTTCACCCATTTTAAAACATGTTTTTTGAGTGCCCTTGCAAAAAATTAGCTCAATTGAATATGTATAAGTACTTGACCCAATCTTCTATCTTTTCATTGTCTAACTTCTGAATGAAAAATTAGAAGGTCAAGTACTTATTTTTTAAAAAGATGTTCTGGAACGTAGAGCTCGATGTTAATCTAGGCCAGTTTGCTTACCTCGGCTCATAGAATTTCCATTGGTATAAAACTCCGACTCATTAAAAACTTAAATTTCAGCACATTAAAATTCGGCTCGGCTGTTTCATGTCCTACTTGTTGCCGCACACGCCTTGATGGCCGAGTGTCATTGGGAACTCCACACATTATCCTTAATGATGAAAAAACGACCATTGGAAATTCGTAGTGGTGGCTGTCATTAAAATTTGAAAAAATGAAGTCCAGGCATTTTGCCAACTGCAGAAGATTAGGAAAGATTATTGAAAGAGCAGTGATTTCTCCCCTTCTCGTTATGTACCCGTAATTCAGTTTTTTCATCTTTGTTCATATAAATTTATAAAAAATACTCCTATTATTCTACAATTGAATCGTTTTTTTCCAAAATTTGAAGGGTAACATTGTCAAGTTACACCAAAACAAATTTCAAAAAAAAAAAGGATGGTAAACATTACACCATTCAGCTCAATTTATTTGTTATGTCCGAATAAAAACTTATTTATATGAAACATGAATTTTGTTTGGTAGATATAAAAATATTTCATTAAATCAAGTTTTTAAAGTCATGGTAACATTAACTTTCTAAAAAAATACTAATAAATAGGGACGAAAGGAGCAAATTGGTTGGGATGAAAGAGGAAATAGGAAAGTGCTGAAAACAAATTCCATTCTAAATTTCTCATTTCTCAAAATAATACGTAATTATTACTAGTTGTATATTTTGGCCAAGATTAATAAATTTAAGGACATGTAGAGGACAACATGATTAATGTCCACTGGACCTACAAAGAGGAGTACCCGTTTGAAATGGCAATCAATATTTGACAAGTTGTGCAAGTTACAGTATATAATAGCGCAAGTACTGATTAATTTCTGGTACTATTATTTATGATATGATAGTGTCATTTCATCCTGGTTTTGGTAAACAACTTCCCTGCATTTTGGTGGGACAAGGAACCCCCAACGGTGTGCCAATACCCTACGGGATTGTAGGACGTTTCGGTGTGCCCGATCAGAATTTCATTATCGTGACATGAACCATTTAGTATGTAAAACTTGTTGAATGCAATGTGTGAATCAAGAAATCACATTAATCGGACAATGATATATATATATGATTCAAATAGAATTATCTCGCAGCACATTTTAAAAATTACACAAAATCGTACACTTTGATGACTCTCTCAAGCGAGGGTTTCGTGCAGTAGATACGGTATTCATAAGTACGTTAAAAATAACATATCAAAGCAAATATATTGTCAGGGCCTTGCAGCAAAATAATGCTCGCATTACTTGATTTGAGCTGCCAAACTTTTATTAGTCCTGCAGCATTATGCAAAGATATATGTCCAAAATCAGAGCTGCAACCGAAATAATTTGGGTGTTTGGATGAGATATGTTACACTGGCATTTGAAAGTATCATTGGCAGGTAATGTTGAGACTTTGACCTTTCCACCTAACCCATCATCGACACAATAATAGGAGTATTATTTAAGCACAATTATTTGAACCCCTTACTTGCTCATTACCCATATATACAAGGTCAATAACCAAACAAGATTTGATTATATTTCATTCATGGAATAGAATAACATGTTACAAGCACACGGGTTGCACACACACCTACACAAACATTCGTATAATTTGTAGTGTCTGCACAGACCGTTGCTTAAACACGAGGCCTTTAGAGAAAGAAGAAGAAAAAAACAGTTTGAGCCATACCTATTAGTACCTTATTTGAGCCATACCTTATTCAATGGCCGTTTATTGGTTAGAAGGTCCAAATAACCTCGAAGTCGGGAACACGACTAAAAAACCCATAGTTGTATAAGAAACCCCCCCCCTGCATTTCTCGTTCTGAGAATGTATAATTTTATTCAACCATGAAACAAACACTGGAACATTGCAGCTTAACTGGTATTAAGCGAAGAAATGGACGATCGAATTTACTTGGTCCGCGGATCCCCGGTTTCCAAAGAAACACCACGAGGATCTTCTCTCACCAACAAGGCAAGGACATTGAGTGAGCTCCATTCTTTGGCAACATTGCTGCTTGAATTCCCTAAAGTCACGGCAAAAACAGCATCAAAACCACCTGCTCCAGGAACTCCAGCAAATAAAACTCCTTCCATTGTCATAGTAGCATCCAAAAGCTTAGTTTGAGATTCAGGTTCTATCTGTGAAATTGTAACCAAAAGAGTCAGACAACCAAAGAAGGGTACACTCAAGTGACTGAATTCGGAATACTGGTAGAACACTCTACAAATTTCTTTGCACTCACACCCATAGTTCATTATGGACACACACACACACACACACACACAGACAGAGAGAAGCATAGTAAAGAAAACCTACTGGTACGCCTGCAGCCTGACCCATCAGGCGCATGTGAAATCTGATCTCAAGCATTGTATCTCTTGCTCCTAACAATGCTTTCACGATTTCTGCTTCAGTTGGTTCACTGTAGAGCTCCATCCACTGTATAGAACCAGGGTGTGTAAGATCCTCCACAATATCATACAAGAATTCTGCGCATAATTCATGCCTAATAGAGGGAAAGGCAATGGGCATAGCGCAGAAACATATGCCGGAACAAACATTATTAATCTTCCTGTCAAATGCAGTGGGAATGCGTAATGAAGTGATTGATTAGCATTTTATCTGGTGTTTCTTCAGCAATGGTAGTTTCAACTTTGAAATCGTATCATATGGAAGCTATAACTCTTATGGAAACTGTGATAGAACCAAAACAAGAAATAAGAGGTCCCTGTGAGACTGGCAACATATTACAAATGTTGTATAACATAGTGATGTTGAGGCAAGTGATTTACCTCATCCCTCTGTCAACAAATCTACCATTGATATCACAATGACCAACCTCTTATCTCAGACAACAGTCAAGCTCACAGGTACTTGAAATATAATACAAATTATAGAATCGTATTTTATGTTATACCTGTCTACTGTAGCATTTGAGGGATTATGTCGATTAAAAAAGCATACAAGGAAGTTCATCATGTTTGTGCTTCTTTTCAAAATTCCATACCTCTATAGGCTCTATTAGGTCTCTCTCTCTCTCTCTATTTTTTTTTTGCACTATAGAGGAAGTTGGTTCCCAATGTTAGAATTTAGTTCTCACGGGTGATCAGTTCCTCTATTACCCCTGTGTAGATTCTTTGTACTGAGGCATTTTGGCCCTATCAACCCTGGTGCCGAGGTTCAACAGAACAAAAAAGGAGAAAGTCCTTGTTTTGAATTCACAAATTACAAGACAGCATAAGGTTGCAGTACAAAGTTAGACCATAGAATTCATGAACATTAAAATTTCTTTAGTGCATGAATGAACCTCTTCACAAGGCAAACCTAATCAACCAGGGAATTCTATGAACCCTGCTAGTTGCAGATGCTATGTTATACTCAGATACAAGCAGTCCTTTAACTCATTAACATTCCTATTATAATAAAAAAAAATCATCTATAACAACATGATAAAATTTGCTATACCTCTACAGCTCTACCAAGGTTTTAGAAGCCAGCTTGGTCGAAGCAAACCTGCCAGTTCCAGGTTAACACTGCATCGCTTAACTGGGCAATCGCTAGGCAGGTAATAAGCAAAAAAGGACGGAAGCTTAGTTAAAGGTGTTTGCAGGCCATAACTTTCTCTGTTTACTGGATGTGGGATTGGGCATTATGCATGAGGGTTGATAGCTATATATCGTAGTTGTGAAGTCAACAGATTCCTTCGTACCCAATGTAGGACGATAGATCATATAAAGGCAGCTAGAATGTGCTCTGATCCCTAAAAAGCCGATTTTTTCTTTGCCATTCTTTGTTATTGTTTTTGTGAGAACAAATTTAGATCACATGATTGAAATTGATCAGTTCAAAGTGGAAGGTACCAAGGGATCATTCGGTTACCACCATAGTTTTGACAGATTATTATTTAAATAGTTCAAAATGTGCATCATCAAGTTGTAAATGTGTCGTTGGGCCGTCGGCTATCTTAAAAAGTTGACAACCACAACACCTGATTTCCAATCCGTATAGCTTGATACCTGATACTCAGTACCATTACACTCCAAATGTTATGTAACAAGTACTAAATCAGCTATTTAAAACCATGAACTCTGCATGCATAGTGGCTACTTGTCTAAGAAGCTTCTGAATTACCTTTTCTGACTTATGAAAGCTGCATTTGTCAATAATGGATCTATATGAATCCCAGTGTTCTTTTGCCATTGTACTTAACATATTAAGACGAACTTCAAGTGCTGAATTTGCATCTGACAACTTTTTCCATGTTTCCAGGGCCTTCTGAGGCTCGGATTTTTGCCACTTCTTGACAGCACCAACCATCGATACTGTGGATGACCCTCCAGCACCTGGCTCTCCAAGTAACTGGAAATGCATCACAATTACTAATAGCAACCAACAAAAGGAAATTAAAAAGTGCACTTTTTTTAAAAAAAAAAAAAAGCAAAGGAGAAAGTGACATTTCCATCAGTGTTTGGTCCCTAGCATACCCATGTCTACTTGCGAACATGGATTTGAAAGTTCATGTAAGTAGCATGGTGAATGATCAGCGTACTTACAAGATTCATCAATGGGGGCAGCGAAAATGTAGTCCTCTCATGGTCCCATTTGCCATTTATCACGTCATTGATGACTTCCTCTAATGATTTTCCTTTAATTGCATCCTGCAACTCCACATAAGCAAAACTTCAACAATCAGACAGATTCATGTTGAAAACTGCAGAGAATCAGCCCAATACTGTGTTTGCCCCTGTTGATGCTATAATTCTCACAATACTCGTAGATTTCGCAGTTTTATGCCAACATGACATAGACAGACATTCCATCAATTCCTTAATCTGAATGTTTCATCAAATACTATTAACCAGGCGAACAACTCACAACCACCCAGGTTAGGTGGACAGAGGGCGAAATGCAAGAGATTGCATGGTGTAATGTTTAGACTGTACTGTCAACTGTCAAGTGCTAAACACTAGAATCAAGTCAATCCATAGCCCGATTTTAGTGGAGCAAACTGTCAAGTTCGTCCCCAATCCCTTTCCATGACCCTGAAATCTTGATCTGACAAGATCATATTCAGGTAATTGGCTTCTAAAGACATCAGTAAAATAACTATAATTTGGAAAATAATTCTCTAACAAGAACATCAGTCACAGCCAATTGATGTTGACATCAACTCCCTTGTTGCACTATGCATGGCACTCATGGTAGCATGAAAAGGTTTTTTTTTTTTAAAGGCAAGCAGCATGAATAATGTTGAATACATTTAAAGACTATGCAGAGACTTTTACAGTATGAGTTCAAGTCTACATGGTGTAAAGACTTACAAAAAGCACATACTTGCATAACTTTCTTAGCTTCTTTTGTTTCCTTTTCTCCACTTCCTCCAGCATGAGCTCCATTTTTCATGCTACTCCCTTATTAGTGATGAATAACAAAAAATGCCTGTGAGTGGAAACTGATGCCTTCATACGGGCATAAATGATCACATCCAAATAACTGATAAGTAATTTGGCATCCTTAATCCTCGCCTAACAATCCAACCAGAACCCCAACACTCAACCTAAAAAGAAAATATTAGATCTTCTATGTTGACAACTTGGACAAACCGATGGAGTAATTTTCTTTGTCCATCAGACCTTTAGTTGCTAGTAAAAATTCTGATGCTCCCTTGAAAGCAGTTAAGAAAGCATGCTGAGATATGGCATCGTTTCAACATAATGATTATGAGGGAATAATATCCATGAGTCCATGACATTGTGTGTAAAACTTTAAAACACACACACACACACAGACCTGAGCAGAAGAAAGCACATCTGGCGAAAAGCGTACGTATCGTTGACTCCCATAAACTGCAGAACTGACATCAAACCCACTGCCAACTTTCCCTTGTGCAATGCAGTGAGCAGTTTGAGCTATCTCATGCACCACATCAATATCCACAGTACTCTTCTTTTCATGTTGTTGATCTTCAGACAAAGAGGGAAGATTAACAACTGTAAAGTAATGAAGTAAAGCCGCAGTGACTGCAGTTGTCATAGCTGCAGATGATCCCAATCCAGTTTTTGCAACTTCAGGCTTGCGAGTTTCTCCTTTTTCTTCTTCAGTGTTGAAAGTAATAGATGTAAACGGTGGAAGGGAAGCTAATGATTCTGGTGTCAACGGGAGTCCACGTGCTTCAATCTACAGAGGTTAAAGAACAAGGCCACAATACGTTAATCATCAGGTGACAAAAAGAATTCAAATGAAACATAGCTGTAATTTATAAATGTTTTTTGTTCTTTCAGAAAGGTTTCCTCAGTGCTGGGATTCTAATTGTTGCTCACTCTTGCCTGATTGTTAGTAACTGAATGCTGTAAAAAATGAAATAAAAAATTTGCAGGAAACCATGGTTGAATACTTGTCAAAGCATGACAGCATGTATCAAAGAGAAGTGATATTTTATGAAAAGAGATTAGCCAATAAACCCCCTAAAGATAGACAAAGTTCATGTATAACTGGAAAGGTAGGGTACCTGATTCCGATATGAATAGAAGTCATTGCAACCTAAGATTGTAATATCAAGACCTGCATGACTAATCCATCCAGATATCAGTTATCCATAATTAACTTAACCCTAAGATGAAATGCAGCATCCAAAATTACCCTGCAAAAGTAGTTTGTGCAGCATATCCTTCTTATCCTTGTCAAATTTTGCACGGGCTACTGCTACAGCATATTGCACAGCAAATTCTACAAAGGGGTTCCTTGAATCACTGAGATTTTAAGCCAATGGTAGTAAGCATCAGCTGTACGATGCGTAATACGATTTTGTACAGTCACGCAAAAAAGGTTTCTTTCTGGACAGTATTTGAAGAAGTGAACGCGAGAATGAGCAAAATAAGTACTAGGACAATAACAAACATTGTGATACTATTAGATGAGCAAGTATTGTACAAGAAACAGAAACTTGCCTTGAAGAGACACACTGAAGTGTTAAATGTTCTAACGACATTTTGTAAATAGTTTCTCTTGACATCTGAGGAGAAGTCAATTTCACATACGTCCATGCCTGAAAGAGCATGAAGAAAACAGAAATTGGAACACAACCCAGCAATTCATAATGGCAAAACAGTATACCACAACAAAATACTTCTCTATGAAGCTAGCAAGGGAAAAACCGATGTAATAAATGCTAAATGATTAATAAACTCAAGTAGAGTGCCTTAGCAACATTTTGAATATTGAGGAGAACTAAATTTGGCAGTTGTCCATGCCAAAATGCATTAGGGAAATACTACAATGTCGAATGCAAAAAATAAAACACTTTGCAATAGCAATATTCCCCATGGAGCTAACAACAATCAGTTAATGGTTCAAAATGCCTGCAGAATAAAGAAAGCAAGAAGCCAAATAATGCAGTCCACCCACAAAATGCAACCAGAAATCATGTTCGATCCTTCCTATAATAATGTCGCAGGATCACTTCAACAGTTCGCCCAACCAGAGGTCTACATGAAGCTTGGGGTAGTCATCTGAATACCCTGAACTTAGAACAATATTACTGCATGAGCCATACTCTTAACAGATGGCATAACCCTTGACCACCCTCTAGCCTCCATGTTGAAAGATCTTCCACATGTATTCCCCTCTTTTGCTCGTTTTTGGTAGTGCTATCCACTTCATTTCTAGTTGTTGCTAGGTTGATAATCAACTTAATTGGCTATTGCTATATTATAATTTTATTCATGTGCTGGTTAAATAGACTATCAGAGAGAATTTTTTTTTTTTTAATGTGTAAATGGTCAGAAGGCTAGTTATTCAGAAAAAAAGAGCATGACCATTTTTGTCTATAGTTTTTCTTTTTTGTATCTCCATATAATCAGAAAGAATTTTAAAGTTAAAATTAGACATAAAATGACTTATCCCATTGCGATGAGTTAAAAGAGTTCCTGACAAGTTTTTCTAATGGCTACCCTGACAAGAAATTCTGGAGATGTCACTGCGCCCCGAACAAACTGAACATGGCTCTTGAGAGTTCTGAATATCCCTAAACTTCCACGTGGTATTTCTTTTACCATTTTACGAAACTATAACATTATTTCTCTTTCCCTACACAAGGCAGAAGAAAACAGGAAAATAACACGTAAAAATAGTTTACATACTTCAAATTTGGTTGACTCTTAACTGCCAACTAGTCTGCTCAGGTATCAACTCAATGGTGTTATTCTGTATTCCCCACATCAGCACTATTTTCCCGCAATTTGCATTACATAGATGAATTTGATGGTCTTAGGTAGACCATAATTGTTCATCGACAACATCTAGAAGTCTCGTTGTTCTTTGAGATTGCTGATTCAGGCAAACCAATCTTCTATGAATGAAATAAGAAGAAGGGGCGATCTCGGATCTTTATCAGCTTTGGAAAAAAACTATCATATGTAATAAGTGCAATTTTGTTCACCCTCCTTTTTAAGGGTGAACATTACCCTCTCTCCAATTGGTTGAAATGGTGTAGGTCCCACCCCTGCAATACATTTTTTGGTAAACATGACATCACTTTGTGGTGGGATCCACACCATTTCAACCAATTGGAAGGAGGGTAATGTTCACCCTCTTAAGTGGAGGGTGAACAAAACTCAGCTCATATGTACTGAAGGGCCATAACTCCTTATACCAATCTGACGACAATGTTGACTTCATCTACTCAATTCAGTACAAGACTAATGAAGCAAAATCGCACAAAAAAAAAAGGTGCTATGAGGAATAAAAAACACAAAAAGAAAGAAAACCTAAAAATGTAATGAACCAACACTTGTGAGTGGAAGGCTAAATCGTAAAGAATTATCATGAAACCTTACCAAGATTTTGGGATCAATATTATTATTGAGTGGTTTCACAATCGCATAGAAACGGGCATTGGTACTGAGTACAATCCCTGCATTGGGCCTCTCCAAAACAAGATACCCCCCAGTCATCAAGACCTTTCCAGGAGCAGAAGCAACTCTATATGAAAAAAAAATCCAAATCGATAGACAATCCCATAAATCCAAATCAATAGAGACTACTTAATTCTCTATGAAACTCTTTTTCTTCATATATTGACAAAGTACACACATATTAAACTTCAGTATTTTTTTCCTTCAGGAAAATGAGCAATTGATGATAGTCCTGCAATTGAACAGATGAACTTACACAGCCATTGCTCTTCAATTACCGATCGGACCTCTAAATCCCAGAATCAACTGAAAAAAGCTGTAATCCACGTCAGTAAAATTCACTTCTGCTTGTATGAAGAAGGAAGAAAAATCCATTTGGCTGAGTGGAATAAAAGAACGGAGAAGGAAAAAAAAATTGAAAATCTCAAGTAAAAGCTACGGAGTAAATTTTACCATCAACTGCCTGCATAAGTGCATATATAGCTGCCGATTCACATAGACTTAATACAAAACTAACAAAGAAGTGTGGGTCCATGTCAAGCATTGGTGTGGGGCCAACACCCATTGTTTAAAAGAAGCACGGACAAGTATGTTGGCCTCACAAAGCTGTGTCCAACAAGTGTTGGTTACGGACACGACAGGACACTCTCCAGACACGTGTTTGGCATGCCTAAATACTTATCCAATTGTTTTATTATCTTTCTTTTACTCAGTCATATTGTCAATACTCTAGGACACACGGGAGATACACCTAGAACATGCTAAGGACACATTAAAAGGTCAAAATATAATTTTTAAAACTCTGCCCAGAGTGAAAATTTCCACAAAAGTATAATTCATCCATACTTATATGTGGACCATTGATTTTCACTTCACAGCATTACTCTGAATTTGATGAGTTATGTTTTGACTTTCAAATGAGCTCATAACAAACCTTTGTAATGCACATACATTTTACATTCGACGTGTCCGCATGTCCGTGTCGTGTCCATATCCCATATCCATGTCCGTTTCTCAGGTCATGGGTTATTACATGAATTTGAAACTGGTATACATCTCCTTCTTCTCAAAATGTTGGCAACCACATTGTGTCCATTAAGTAATCTATGCGGCATTTATATAACAGGGGTATTACATGAAACAGGTTTATAGTAACAAAGTATTTCTACCATTCCTCTATAATAAAAAAATGGGAAAACGAAAAACAGAAAATCTACGTTCGTGTCTCTCAGTTTCCCTGCAACCAACAACAACAACAACAACCAAATAGACTAAACGAAACTAAGCCCATAAGGAAACCTTTTGACAGAATCATCAATGATTCAAGACCGCTTTAATTCACTCTTTCCAAGCAACTATTAATAAACTGGAAGAAGCTAAGATCTAACAGATTTCAGGCTAGTTACTCCTCAATAACCTTTCATCACTAAAAATTCCAAGTATATCTACACATTAGTTAGACATTAGAAAGAACAGGAAAAAAAATATTAATCTCAACTAAAAGCAAATTGTACACTCAATTACCAGCATAGCCATTTCTGTGACAAATACAGTGTCACTACCATTTCTCTCTCATAAACGAACACATACAAAAATAATAATCTTTCAATGGACGGATGGAGTAAACGAAATTGCAACCACAAGAAACCATTTCCACGAATTGAACAGCAAAAAATGCATTAATCCACCGTTTCTGAACTCATTATTAACCCCGTAAAAGCTAATACCAAATAAATTTCAACAAAAATTGATCCCCAAAATTTCCAATTATTCTAAACGACCCATTATTCAGAGAATAGAAAGATACCTCTTTGAATGGGTAGCGAGGTCTCTTTGCACCGGAAAATCAGAAGGCAACGCCGGAGGTGAGTCACAGTCGTCTTGCCTACTTCGATCAGCACTCCACTTTATTAAATATATATATGAGTAAACCTTTTTTCTCGCTTTTGACGTTCCAATGTTCAAACTTGTATGGCTCATTTAAGATGTTAATTACACCCAACACCCCAAATGTTAACAGGAAATTTCATTTTGCCTCTTTACTCTCAACTGTGAGAGACAACACCCTCTACTTTGAGTTTAGTTGAAATGGAAACATCCCATCCGCTGGAGCTATTAGTGAAATTGACAAAAGCCGGTAAGTGGCTAGTTATAGGAGGCATCAGATTCTCTATTTTAAAAAATAACTTAGAACACATCATTTTATCAAATAAAGTAAACCACAGTAAACACTTTTTTTTTGGCGCAAAGGAGAAGAAGTACACTTTATTGGCTCACACCTACAGGAACAAGACAAGAAATAATTAAATACTCTTTAACCCATGAACAGCGGCTCGTTAAGGAAGAAAAGGAGCTGTTCATTTTTCAAAAGTTGGCGAGGCAAAAACAAGTTTGGTGTGGGTCAATTTTTGGAATTTAGCTCATTAGCCTGGCGAGAAGTGGACAATAACCAACTTGATGTAGATGCTCTTATTTGGGTTCACCCTTCATATTTATATATTTCACTAGTCCCGTTTCAATAACCACAGTTACAAATTTTCTGTATATTCTATACTGGTTTATGCACTTAAGTTGATGTTCTATGATTAGATCTCTATCCAGTTAATTTGCATGTGTTTTCCGTGCACACAACGTTCTCTACTTGAGGTGATCGTCGCTTGGTTGGCTACTGGTCAGTTTACGAGGAAAAGTTCGTCACTAGTGAAACTACTATTACAACTGTTTATCTTCATTTTGCATGCGCATTTCCAACATAATATTGTCTTATCAAAGTACGTTGGTGTATCTTTGATTTTATCACCGTGTTTTCTTTTTATATTGTTGTGCTATCGGTATTTTTATGTTTGTGCTCCCTTTTATGCGTATTACGTCTTCATAATGTTGTAATAGTTGTACATGACTAATGTACTTCTTGCCACTTCTTGCCACTTGTCCTTCTTACACTATGAAAGTACTTTTCTACTCTTGTTTATTTTGCACCTTTGTTGTATATACTAAGTAAATTGTGCTCGCATGCGTGATGAGTGGTGCTTCCTTTCCTACACCACCATACTTGCATGTCATTGAATTCTTCCAAATCAGAAATTCAAAATTCATGAACTAAAAAAAAAATTCGGGAATACTAAATGCTATGGAGAATCTTCTATTTCAGCTATGCTTGGAAACTTTTGAAAATGTACTCATACTGTTTAAATTTCATGGCGTAACTACTTGATGATTTTCTTTGTCAATATATTATGCTTTCCGTACTCTATAAAATCTAATTTTGTAAAGGCAATTATGCTATACAACTTCAAATTGAAATAACAAAAATAAATCCTACACTTATAGGGCTTACATAGACTTGTTGTACACAGCTCCCACACATTTTTGTGTGGGGCCAACTATGTGTCTCACACAAACAATCCGAGTCGTTCATTAAATGTAAAATATTTTTTTAAGTGCCCCTGCAAAAAATTAGCTCAATCAAATACTTATAGGTATTTGATCCAATCATTTAACATTTCATTATTCAGAAAATCGAATGAAAAGTTTGATGATCGGATCGAGCATCTATAGGTATTGGATTGAGCTGATTTTTCATGAGGGCCCTTGGAATAATGTTTTACATTTAATGAACGGATTGGATTGTTTGTGTGAGACCTGTAGTGGACCCACACAAAAATTTGTGCAAAATCTGTTACCTATTTATTTGTGTATAGCACAGTTCAGCTAGTAATATACTAAAGAACAACCATAATGAAGTCACCCAAAAGAACTGAACAAGGTAAAATTTGCCTATACTTTCGATGGGAGCATGAGTAGTATCTCTGTTCTAAAACAACTTTTTTTAGGGCATGAGAGAAAAGAAACAACTAGAGTAATTTGTAATAACAATATAGGGACAAAGTAGTAGATTGGCAAAAGATGGCACTAAGAGCAAGAAACATGTTGGGCACCTAAATTTTTTTTGTCAACTTATAATGTCTAGCGAATGGAAGTGTAACACTCCTTGACTTAAAAGTAAAAAAAATTTGTGTTCCACTAACTAAAATAAGTATACTTATTTTTTCAATTAAAAGTGATGTATTGTGAGATAATGAACTGTCCTGTAAAGCGAGAGTAAAAAATAAGAACCTCGGTGGAATGGGATGTGCCAAAAAAAGAAGCAGCAAAAGAGAGTATACATAATGATACAATTCAAAGTGAAGAGGCAAAATGGCAAATGTATGTTTTGCTAAAAAAAATAAAATTGTGTGGGGATGTGAGTTTGTAATTAACCAGTTAGAAAACTGAAAGCCTGTCACCAACCTCGCCAACCTACCATTTCGGTGGCTTGTTAACCGATGTCCCATTTTCACATTCCCATAAGTAATTTATTAACCAACGCAAGTATTAGGGTACTACTACCATTTAAATTTATTAGTATCAAATTACGTTAGGTCGTGTTTCACAATCACCCTTTTAAAGAGGCGTGGATGCGAAAATCGAGAGGTGAAAAGATAGGTTTAGATTTCGCGAGACGAAGGAGCTCAATGCATCTTTACTTCTTGTTACAAGTTTTCATACTCTTAATGAATTGAAAACTTTTTTTGCTGATCAAAAAAAGAAGAAGCGTGGATGCAAAATACGCTTAGAACAAGAACTGTGGATTTGGCTCCGTCTAATTGACTTATTGGCTTAAAAGCCATTAAGCAAAAAAGTGTCCGGGTTTGGCTAAACTAGCATACTTATTTTATTGGCTTAAGAGTCATTAAGCAAAAAATCTTAACTTTTTTGACCAAACCTACCAACTAATTATTGGACCTCAATAAGTCAATAAGCCAACTTATCTAGAGAAGCCAAACCCACCCTGAGTGATAAGGAAAAGCGTGATGCTAATTGCGATTTAATGTGGTTTGAGTATGAAGTTCAAGCCTAGTTTGGCTAAATAAGCCATAGAGACTTATTTTTGTCTTCACTTAATTGTTCATATTTGTGAGTTTTTTGCGTTAAATTTTTGTGAAATAAATTGAAAAGTAAAAAAATTATGAGCAAAATTGAATTTTTTTTGAACAACTATTATTTTGCCAAACTAGGCCCAGATTACGTGATTTAACTGATAATCGATAACAAGTCGTAAATTAGTTAATGATAGGGTAGAGCTCATGGACTAGCTAGTTTGTTCCGATTTTATAGTAATCCGAGAATCAAGTCACTACCTACAAGTCATGAATTTGGACAACCAAATCAACCCATAAAATTCATAAAATCAAACCAATGCAAACGATTAGTATATGATTTAGTGACGGTTTTAAACCACGGTTCACTTGAAATTAAGATATCATCTCCATAAACTATTCATAGTACTTAAAATTGCATAAATAAATTAAATCAAAACTTATGTTAAAATCACTAACATCAACCAACTAAAGAATAGTAAATAGCACCCCAAATAGGACTATGGAATAAAGTATTAGATTAAAACAGTTGTTACGGAACAAAAAAAAAAAGGAAATCAATTTACTAAGCCCAAGCCATGTCTATATAATCTATATTATAAAACAGAGTGATTTTTGTTAAAAATGTCTAGACATATAAATAAGAGCAATATCTACAACTGTTTAGATCACTTCATGTTAAATTTATAGCCATCAAATCATTTTTTTTAAAAGATACAAAAAATATTCTCCTAATAATAAATTTATCAATCTCTACCCTCAATTTTTAGGCAATGTATCTTAATGTAAAATAATATTGCCTTATATGATCAAATAGAAAAATATCTCAAAATGGCAACTGACGATTTGTGAACATTGCAACTATCACGTAAATTAGTTGGGGAGGGAGTACATGCAATTTATTTAAGTTGAGACTATGATACATTTTGACGTGTCTTTAGGCATGGACATTCACTAGTCTACATTATAAAACAGAGCGGTTTCTATTAAAAATGTTTCGGTATATAAACGAGAGCAACCTCTATAACCGTTAGATCACTTCATGCTAAATTTGTAGCCACCAGATCTTTTTTTTAAAAGATATAGAGAAAATTTTTCCATGTAAATGATCAGAACCGTTCAATTAATTTAAAATAGGTTTTTAAAGGTTCTTAACAAAATCAACCCATTCAGATATTGGTAAGGGCTTGATCAATTTGTTCAATTTATCCAGTAAAATTTGACAGGAACCAACTTAATGAATCGATTATGCACCTATCGATATCCGTAGGGAGTTGGAGTTGGAAGCACCAATTTTTGGGTCCCTCTCCATCTATTCCCAGAATGGAAATGTCCTCTGTTGCTTGGTGGATGGGCACATTATTGCACTGGATGCAGGTGGGTCCACTATTTGGAAGGTAAAAACTGGCGGGCCAATATTTGCTGGATCCTGCACATTTTATGCACTACCCTCTCAAGCACGGATATATTCGAGAGATGGAAGGATTTATTCATTTGAATTGGAAAAGGGTGGTCTATTCTGGGAACACAATCTTGGAGACCCAATTACTTCGTCTGCTTATGTTGATGAAAACTTGCTGTTGGTATCCAATATCTCGCACCTTTCAGATAGGTAATTAAACTAAGCTAAGCTATGGATGTTAATGTTTAATGGAGGCAAGGGCGGAGCCATAAATTTTGGTTAATGGGGTCAAAATTTAGATTCATATGCAACTATATTTTTTCTACGTGCAAGTCTAAAAATAACTAGATTAAGAGGTTAATTATAAGATCGATATGCACAAATAATTCATTTTTGCCTCATAATTGGCCCTAAAAGACTTGTTTTATTTTTGTAAAATAATACATGCTAGTCTCATTTCTAACACTATCAACTCTCGAAATGAAGAGAACCTTTGGAATTTCAATGCATTTAAAACAAGTTGGGACAATTTAGAAATTTTTTGTGGGGTCAGAATAGCAAATTTGGTTGCAAACTATCAAATATTCTGGAAAAAAATCAAAGTGAGTGGGGTCACTCGACCCCCCTTGTCCCTGAGTGCCTCCGCCCTTGAATGGAGGTATTTAAGGATGGAAAGACTAAGGTAAAAGAGCGAAGACAAATATAAAAGATATTTAAGCGAAACGTAATCATTTTCTTTGTTTCCTACCATTTTCCTTTCTCTGAGTGTATCCTCTGCATATCCGCAATCCAATCATGGATTGGGGGATAAACTTGTTTCAATGTTTTTATTATTTTGGGAACATTGATCCACTATCTCTTTCAAGTTAATCTGCGTGTGTATGAGTACTATGTGCTCCATATCCCCCCAGATTCTGATGGAGTGCTAAGCCGACTGAGTAAAGACGCGGTGAAAGAATTCAGTAGGTTGGATCTCCATGGCAACATTTTTTCTTCTCCAGTTATGATTGGTAGGGATGACTATATGTATTGCCTTCGGTTGAAATCTGAAGAAGTCAATGCCCTGTGATATTTTTCTTGGTGCTTTGATTCCGTGAAGTTGGATTGCGAATGGCAGGAGATGTGCTTGTAGTTCACCTAAATTGGTGGGGCGGCTCATGCTGCTTATTTGATGTAGAATGCCCAGAGTGGTTCTTGGCTACAGACTGCATGGAAAAAATATTGCCACCGGCCCTTCTCTTGAAAATATCTCAAATCGGTTTTTGGGAGGCTAAAGTTATCGAAGTGACATGTTTGACATTACCCATTCTGTTACCAAGCTGTCTAATGGATAGTGTGATTTCCTGCCCATACAGATATCATTCGGAGGAAAGTGGATGAAATAGAAGGACTACGAATTCCAGCATCCAAAACCGCTTTAACATTTGACTTGAGATATTCCAAGCATGTTGTAGAAGGTGCAACAACCCTTTATATCGTCAAGACTATTTTGCTTATTGTGTGGCTTGGCGTAAAAAATGTCTGGGATCCCTTTTCAGTGAAAACTGCATTCCTTGTAAGACGCCTTCTCTGTATGTTATAGTAGTAATGGTAATCGAGGTATGTATGTATTGGCCTGGGTGGTGATGGCAGACCACCCCTTTTCTACCCCTGCATACCAGATATTTATGAAATATGTAAAGGTTTTTGTATGTGTGTCAATACTATAGTGGTCTACTTGATGGTAAATTTGTAAAACGAGGAGATCAAACATTTTGTTTTTCTTTGTTTTACAGATAAGTTACTAAAACGTTGAACATGATTCAACATAGATAGTTTTCGACTCATTAATGATGTGGCTGGGTCTCCAAGGTACTTTTCTGGTGTCTAAGATCGATGGTGGGACTTTGTTTCGTTTCTATAAAACTATCCATTTAGGAGTGTTTTTTTCCCCAAGTGGCCATCGAGTAGGAGTTCATTGTCTCTCATCAGATTCATGTGAAAAAAACTCTTTACCAAGGGATAGGACTCAGACGTAGGAATAATCTATTAAGCCTGGACACCTCACAGGAGGTCACGTATGAAAGTCGAACGAACTCTCCGTACACATGCCCTCAACTCAAATCACTGGTTTCATATTTCTTTTCTGTCTTTTTTTTTTAAACACTTTAGAAACGCTCAAGGACATGCTAGGACACTCTTTGGATGTGTCAGAGGTATCAATCGTAATTTTAGGTTGCAGTTAAATGCTAGTGGTGGCACAACTCGAAAGTTCTAACAAGATATGTAGCATAGATACGGAACATGGTAGTTCTAAAATAATGGGGACACGAAGCCAGCAGGGAGACACATCATTTTTAATATTTCTTGGAGTTATGTAACTTGCATTGTAACCGCTAAATATTTCAGGTCATGCTCTTATTTTTATTGAACGCATTATTGATAGATGATTTATGCCCATGTCCATACGCACATGTTTTATGTTACACTTTTGGTCCAATACTTTTTCAAGATATATATCTTTTATCCCAAAAGAGATTTTAATATTTATAAAAAACAACCCTACCATGTCCGCATGTGTAGCCCAGGTGTGTCCCACCATGACAATGAAATTTTGATGGACACATCACATGGCGTGTCCCATATGAATTCTTGTGTCGTTGGCATGTCGTCTGTCCTTGGAATGTTCAACAGGGATACGACAATCTCTGGAAGTGTCAGTGCTTCATTTCTAGCGAGATTACAAAATGATTCATAGTGGCCATATGCTTTATTTGTCATTATCTTAGGTGGTGTTCCATTTTAAAAAACAGTACTTTTTTTTCAAACGAATGTAATTTCAAATTCAAATACAATGAAAATGAAAAATATTTTTTCAATTTTTTTGCACCATTTAAAATATCTCAATGAGATCTATCAAACAAAATCCATATTAGTAGGAAAATTATTTGCCTAAACACATGATTTTTGAACTTGAAATTACCTTTTTTTTTTTAAAGTTTTTTTTTAAGAAACCAGAACACCCACTTAGCTGCAAATCAAATCCTTCAATTTCATTCAAATGAATAAATATGTACGTATGTGTACTGTTACTAATGTATGCTTGGTGTCTATATATCTGTGAATCTATATTCGACAAAACTGAGATTTGTCAGGAATCGTCATTCCTCCACTTTTATTGTTATATTAACGTCTTCTCCTATAACATTCTTCCCTCTATTGAATGATCCACTTTTATTGTTCTATTAACGGATCTCCGTTACTGTTTTTATGAACAGGAAATTGTTCACGTGACTATGAATTTAAGTGTACAAAAAAATAGAAATCTTTGTGTGCATAATAAAATTGGGTAATCAATGAATGTGTATATTACTTGTGTTTCATGATTGTTTCTATTCTAATAAGTGAAAAGATTGTCAAGTCAACTTTACGGGAAATGGTCAATCTACGTTCAAACGTCCAAGAAGTAATTAGTGTATAAACTTAAATAATACACCTCCAAATGGTGATCACCTATGGACTATATTTTATTTTTTTTGTAAACTATCTTGATATATATCTCAAATTGGGTTCAAGATTCGATATCCTCTGTTATTATTAATGGTTCAATTCTCCACCATTTTTTTATTTGCATATTATGTTTTCATGACACCCGGGTAAGAAAAACTATGATATCACAAAAATCAACATGGTTATGGCTAAATTTCGTTTTTGGTATTGATTGGTGATTTTAATTACCAATTGGGGAAACTAATTAATGTAACCAGGTAATTTATTCCACTATTTATCTTATTTTTATTTCATGATTGTTTATGTTATAATAGGTGAAACGATTGTCATGCCAATGCTACAAGAAAGGGTCAACCTACATGCAAATGTCCAACAAGTAATTGGTGTTAAATGAGACACCTCAATATAGTAATCGCCTATGATTTATATATATTTATGGATTTTAACATGAAAAGTTTGTCAATTTGACCGGTATTGTTTTTTTCCCCAAAAGAACCGAAACTTGTGACTTCCTTTCTTAATTTCTCCTTTTTAATTTTTGTTTTGTTTTACAAAAATTATATAGCCCAAATATAAGAAAACGACATGAAAGCAGGAGGTGGGGATCGAATCCATAATTCATATTTTGAGGGCCCATGCTTTAGGTGAAACACATTATTATGACCTCAGTGAATTTAATCCCACGTCACTGATTTAATTTCATGTGACAAGAAAAAAAAATGTGGTTATTTTTTGGATGCAAAAGTTGACGTATATTCAATAGGAGAATTAGTACAACCTTTGGTTGGTCAGGGAGTGAGTGAAGCAGTGAATTTAAATGTTGACTCTGTAAATGGTAATTGGATATTTGATACTATTTATTTTATTTTGTATATTAAAGTTAGAAAAGAAAAATAAGCTAACTGAAAATAAATTTGCGAACAATTTTTTTTTTTTGCATCATCCCATGAGCGAAGCAGGGGTTGAAGTGGTATGAATGTTGCCCAGCCCAATGGGAAGCAATTACTGTAAGTTTTCGCAATATTTTTAACACATGAGACTTGTATTGATACGAAAAGGCGAAATATATCCGATAAAGAGGTAAAGTTTGATCTTATTTTTTAACATGTACATAAATTGACACGTGCATCCTTCCGGAAAGAAATACTATACCAAATGGTAAGCCTTAACAAATTATGAGTTTTCCCAACATAGTGTGGCTTTTTATTTGTTAGGTTATTTAAATCTTACTTAGTACATAGCACGGGCTTCATGCTAGTAATTCTAAAATGAAATCTTAGCTCTGGCATTTTAAAATTTGAAATTCAGTTGAGTTTTAACGTTTAGTACAATCTTAACAGTTAGGCATCCCATGATTTAAGGGGTATATACGGTTTCAAAAAGAAGTTTGCTGTAGATGAGATTTAAAAGAAATTTTTCTCTCCCTCTCATCTTCTTTCTCCTCCATTTGAAGTTAGATTATCACGCCAATTGATACTGAGAGGGCTTGAAAAAAATCAAGAGGGCTTAAAAAAAAAAAGAAGCTCAATCCGATATGTGTAGGTGCTCGATCCAATCTTTCCATTTTTTAAAAATCGGAAAAATGGATTTCATGCGGTATTTAATTTGCAAGGGTAAAAATACAAGAATAAAAAAAATTATACACAAAGACAATTTCGGGGTGGGTTCCAAGACGGGGTAATGCCTACCCGACCGGATTTCCTCAAATTTCCCCCCGTCCCGATACCCAAAAAAACCCCTCTCAACAGAGGCGGGATGGGTTGAATTGCCATCTCTAAATTTGGGTTGTCGCCGCTAAAAAAATAAACAATTGCGGTTGTTTTTTGGAAAAAAGCTTTCAATTATGACTTTTTTTTAAAAAATCTCGAGCTATAATAGTATTTCCTTAAATTACGCTGCAACAAAGACCATATTTAATACTCCATAAGCTTGACTTCTACGGTCCGTTTGGATGCGAGGAAAGAATTGGGGGTATTAGTTAATAATGGGATAAGATAATAGGGGATATTAGTTAATAAAGAATGACTCACGTTGATGTGATGTTTATGGAGGTGGAATTAAATAGTAAGTTGTTAGTAAGTTATTTGGATGAAATATTAGAGAAGGGATTAAATAATACTTGGTTTGAATGGAGGATTAATAGGAGGTATAAAGAAGGGTGGATGATATAAAAAGCTATCAAATGACCCTTTTGCCCTTGTGCAGTCCCTAAATTAATTATGTATTACGTTTTATATGTAATTGCAAATTTAATTATTCTTTCACAATTTAAGCCGTAATATTTATTTCTACTAACAAATTAACGAATTTAGTATTATTATTAAACATTTTTTTTATAAAATTTTGTCTTTTTAAGAAAAATAAATGCCTTGTTCTCTTTCAAATTCAAAAAGAATTTTTCAAAAAATTTCCCTTAGATTCCACCTAGATTCCAATATTTCTCTCTCTGTCTCTCTCCATGTATTACCCCTACAATTTTTCAAAAAATTTTTCAAAAACCAAAACAAACAAGGCAAAAGTGTTCCAAATTTCAATCCGTTTGAACCGGTAGAAAGATTTTAGTTTTTTGATCATTTTATCCTAAATAGTCATAATTAAATTTTGACTCTAGGGCTCTTGTTGATTAGTCCTAAGAAAGTCGTAGAATCAAATATCTCTTAGGGCTAATCAATAAGAGCCCTAGAGTCAAAATTTAACTATGACGATTTGGGATAAAATGATCAGAAAATTAAAATCTTTCCACCGGTTCCAAACGGATTGAAATTTGGAACACTTTATTTTTTAACCATATTATTTCTTAAGGCTAATCAACGAGAGCTTTAGAGTCGAAATTTAATTATGACCATTTAGGATAAAATGATCAGAAAATTAAAATCTTTCCACTAGTTCAAACGGATTGAAAATTTGAAACACTTAATTTTTTTCTCAACTTTCCCACACAGATACACTTCTGCACTTCACACACCCACACACTGGCAGAAATGAAAGGTTGGGATGGAGGAAGGGGGATAAAGAGGGGTGAAATGGTCAAATTTTGAGGGGAATTGGGGTATAATTTATGGGGATCTCAAACCCTGTCCAAAAATAGACCCCTGAATCCCTCATCTCCGATCTTACCGACAGAGGAGGATAACCGAAGACCCTTGCGAATTGAGTTTCCAAACGAGGGCAAGAGATGGACCCCAGGTCTTGGATGAGGGGTATTATTTATCCCCCCTTCTTTTACTGCATCCAAACGACCCGAGCAACTCCAACCGGTGCAGTCAAAAGTGATGTGGAAGCCAAATGGATCATTTTGGCAGCTAAATTCAGCCCAACCGAGTTGCCTTCTCTAATGGCAAAATCTATGTGGCTTTGAAGGGAAGGGCAAACTTGCCAACTTTGACAGCCGCCCTCCATGCCAAATTTCAAAAAATAACCATTTGTATTTTAACATAAGAGTTAAAGAGGGATAACTTGGAGAGGAGGTTTTGATGTCAAATTGGGAATGCCAAAATACCACATCAGCCTTAAAAAAAATTGGCATCCCCAATTTGAAGTCAAGGGTTTGAAGTCAAGAGTTGAAAATGCTGTAATAACTTCTCTCACTAAAGATGATTACTGCTAATGAGTAGATTAATTTTACCGAGTATGGAATTTTTCTTTCCTAATTTATCTTTACAGGGATGCTACACTTATAACATTCTATTATAACATGTATACAACATGCTGAAGTGGCACCGGTCCCCACCAACTTAAACCCAGCCAAAAAAAAAAAAAATTCAAAATCTCAAAATCAAAAACTTGGTTCACTTCCCCCAAATCATCATATCCATTAGAGAGAGACAGCGACAACCACCCACCACCACCACCACTGCCTTCCCACCTCCGGCGAGAGACTCCCGGGCCTCGGACGAACACCACTGATGGCACAAAAAAATTAGAGAAGCAACTGAAAGTACATTCAAACTATTTACCAAAAGAAAAAAGTTCATTTGTATCTTTATCTGCTGAAAAGACATGTTCAATCAGTTAATTGATCACATGGGTTTCGATTCTTAGGAAGTAGAGTTGATGTCGGCATTCGTCCATAAACTTTCTTGTCGATCTGAATAGGCACAAGAGATGAATCTGTGGTTTCGCAGATCCAACCCGGTGTCCCTAAAGGAAAAGTGGGACTCTGTTTCCACACAATCAATTACACTAGAATACAATTATTATAGCAGAAAACAAGATTATTGGGGACTAACAACACAATTCACCACCAATTTTTCATCTAGGTATTGTTTAATCTCTACTCAAACGATGATCTCTAATATGCTTTCTCTCAAACTCCTCCCTCCGTGGCTCGAAGCTCGCCCAGGAGTCTCTTGCCGGAGGTGGTGATGGGGTGGCCGTCCCTCTCCCTGTATTGTGTATCGATGATTTCGGTAGATTTTGATTTTTTTTTTACTAGGGTAAAGTTTGTAGGGACCGGTGCCACGTCAACATGTTGTATACATGTTGTAAATGAAATGTTGTAAGCTTAGCATTGGCCCTCAATCTGACTTCACAGATCTCAAACTCCCTTCTATTTTCTGATTCACCCTAACAACCTCAAGATCTTCAACCTTCTTACCGTTGGATCATAAAAGGTGTAAAAGAGAGGAGCGTCCCACTCCACGCCTCTCTCTCTCTCGTCCCAATCTCAACACTCCACGCCTCTCTCTCTCTCTCTCTCTCTCTCTCCCTCCATTCAAACTTCAAACAGAGCGCGCGCTCTCTCTCTCTCTCTCTCTGACGCAATCAGGCATCTATGGTCGCAAGTGTGGACGGCGATTTCGTCATACCCCTCTCTCTGGCGACCTTCCGCCGCGCACCGAGCCCCGCCTCCACAGCTTCCTCCACGTGTCCGACGCCGTGCTGAGGGAGGCCGACGAGATCGACAGGAAGATTGAGCGGAACAAAGAGGTGGGCCCACTGGCTGGAGTTTTGGCTGCCGGACATGTCGACGACAGTCGGGTCTAGGGTTCTGGAAGGGTATCGGCCGCCATTGGACGCCATGGCGGTGAGGAAGTTGAGGGAGAGTGGGGCTATTATTTTTGGGAAGACTAATTTGGCTGATTTTGGGATTGAGTCGAGAGTACTACTGATGGTTCTGCATACCAGGTTAGGGTTTTGGTCATTAGTTTTTTTTTCTTTTCTTCGGTGTATCGTTTATTCAGAGTATCAATATTTAAACAGAATTAGTTATTCTTTTTTTTTTGCAGGTAAAGAAAGGGTCTTCGAAAAAGATTGTGAGGGGTGCAGGATTTGTCCAGAAGAATATGAAGAGCATGAGATGGGGCTCCCTGTACATGTAATGGGACTCTAAAGATGGTTTTTTTCCCTTTTTTTTTTTGCTTTTTGGTTAACGAATTTGATTCTGGGTAGTGGATCCTAAACCCTAAACCCTAGATGAGGACTGATTAAAATTTTTATTTTTTTTATCGAAGAATATATAGTTTAGAATGCTATTTGGTTAACATATTTAATTATGGGTAATAAGTTGTATTAATGTATTTAGTCTATGGAGATATATTTTTTCCCTATCAACCCATCCCCTCCCCAATTCCACTAGGATAGAGTAAATTAGGTTTAACGTATGGCAAAAAAAGAATTTGTTTCTTTTTTAAGAATGCCCTATTAAGTGATGATAATTGCTTTGTATAGGCACTTCTTCAAATGGGTTAGAGAATGGGGACTGAATTTGAGCATCATTCATCCTCTCATGGGTTGGAGATATTCACCAAAAATGAGTCTCCAATAGAGCTTGAATCTGGATATTTTGGGTATTTCTCTTCGAATTTGATATCTTATTCATGTTTATTCGGATTTGTGTATTTTCCTTGATAGTTTTGTGATGGGTTGGGATGTTTCGGTGCATTCATTACAGGAGGAAATGCAAAATTAGGACACCCTATTGTAATGAGATTTTTTATTGTAGGCATAGCCATAATGAAGCAAAGGTGTGGTCTTTATTTTTTTATTTGCTAATTCCCCATTTGCTCTTCTTTTTCTTGTTGAGATGTGATAAGATTTGTTCCCTAATTCTTACTTGCTAATATCCCCTTCTCTGATTTATGATTGAATAGAACACACACCAGACATAGATCCTGGACATAGTTTGCATGGGGAGGTACTTTTTCCATAAATGCAAATCCTTCTACGATGATGTAAGTTTCATTGGGTTACCTGTTTTTTATTCTTCAAAAAATTGGTAAATCTGCTTGATTAAAGAAGGTTATGCCTATCAGGTTTACTTTCAGTATATTTATTCTCTTTTATTCTTTGTTTACTTTCAGTACATATCGGGTTCTGTTTAGTTGTACTATTCGCATGGTTCATTAGGTGTACTATGGGCATCATTCATTAGTTATACGATTGGCGTGATTCTGTTTAGTTCATTTGTCTTGCAAACGTACGGTATATGGCTATCTTTATCTATTTAGTTCATTTGTTCAAGATGTTTCTCCCACATTGAAGAGGGTTTTTTTCCCCATAGATTGTGGTGATGTAAATGTGCTTTGGTATGTGTAGCATCTTAATCAATTTTACAGATTACCAGTTTTTGGACTTATTGCCTATTACTTGTTTGAATAAGTGATTCAATGAGCAATTCTCTGTATTCATATTCTTTTCGACCTTGACCGCCACCTTCAAAGAATATGTGGCTATTCCAGGTGATAGCAAAATACTCTAGCTATTTTTTCTTTGTTCATGTGAGGATGTTATGGTACTGATTTTGTTTTACCTCCGTTGGCCTTACTCTCACCCAGAAAATATATGCTCAAATTGGTTGTGTTTCTGTTGATATAAATGAAAAGATGAAAGACTTTGAAGGTAAGGGGGTTGAATAACACCGCTTGGGCGAGTCTCCGATTTCCTATTTCACATGAGAGGCATATACTGATGTTGTATTCCTTGATAATAGGTGTTTCGGGCTGTGCTTACTTTCTTCTTTATTGTTTACAAAGCCTACCCAAAACCCATATATATTGGTGCACTAATGAAATTTTCAAGAGATTGAATTGGTTTTTAAATATTTTGTTGTCTAGCTTGGTTTATGTTGGGTAACTTGGTTTACGCTATCTTTGAGTGTGCTTTTTTAACATGCAAGCTTTTTCTTATCAAATTGCAAGCTTTTTTAACATGCAAGCTTTTTTGAGATCCTACTTTGTTTCCCTTTGGAGGGAACTGATTTCTCCTATTTTGGACAGGAGTCATGGATCTGTCTTTTATAATGCCCCTAAAATTTTTCATGTATTCAGTTAATATATTCTCAATTTCTGAACCAGGCAAAGAAACCAAACAAAATCCGTTCTTTTCCTTCACAGTACGGTATGGGCATTAGAAGATGGCATTATAATTGTGACACTTAAATAACATTTGTGGTGGGATGAAGAGTTGGATGGGGTGCCCATGATGTGAATCAGAGATGGATGCGGTGCCCATGATGTGAATCTCAAGCAAACATTGACTACCATTGTCGATTTTGCCAAACCAACACAGGTTGCCATGGATCTCATCCATTTGAGCTTGGGTATGTTCTTAATCCCTTATATCTTTTGAGGGTGCTTATTTTTTGTGGACTTTGTTCCTCTTTTGGTGGGATTGTATTGTTTGAGTAAATCTAGGTAAGAATGTGATCAGATCATTGGAAGACTTGCACATAAATTTCTCTCGTTCTCTCCCTGATCGCTAGGATAATGTGCGTTATTGCTTTGTGGCGTGGAAGGATAAAAAATTATGTGACGAGGTTCTGTCAACAAAGTAAGACAATTGTCAATTTAACTACATAATAGGGTGTTGAGTCTCCCTCGTAGGGCATGTGTCTTGACTCCTATCGTATTTATGTGAAGAAACAACCTACCAAGATTGTTCTTTTAGGGAGCTTTGCTATATGTAATGCATCTGTTATATGAAATGCATTATTGGAATTGGACTGCGTTGGTTTCATTTTCTGTATATTATCGTATTTTTCTTTAATTGTGTGAGGGTGAGTATGATTATCAGGGAAGGATACTTCATTTAGACTAAAATCAGAATATACTGCGCCTTGAAGGCACGGGCAATTCCTAGTAAGTATATATTAGCCAAAACCCACAAGCTCAGAGCCTAAGACACAAACTCACTTCCTTCACTCTACGGTATTCATTTCTATTTAGAGAAACAAAGAAAAGACTATATATTGAGAGCGAGAGAGGAGAGATGGATAAAGGGAAGAAGATAGAGATGAAGATGAGGGAGAAAGGAGAGTAGAGAATGGTGACATTCTCGAAGAGATGCCAGGGTTTGTTCAAGAAAGCCCACGAGCTCCATTGCCTCACCGGGGCCCACATTGCCTCCGTTGTTTTCTTTTCGGCCCGCCGCCCTTACGTCCACGGTGACCCCTCCCTCGACGCCACCATCGACCCCCCACTCACTCGCACTCTCTCTCTCTTCCCTCCACGTTGCCTCTGTCGTTTTCATGATTGTTTTCCCTGTCATTGGCTATTGATTTCCGACTGGGTGAGGTTTCTTAGGTGTTGGGGTTTTCTTTGATTGTCCATCCTGAAAAGACAATCGCTCTTATGAATTTGGACCAAACCTTCTCAATCCAGTCAACTGTATGATAAAATCTCTCGAAAGTCAGATCTACATGCCCCATAGGGTTTCCAAAAATCTTACCATTTTGTATTCGAATAATGAGTTAGGGTTTCGAGAAAATCTAACCGTTTTGCCTGGGTGCGAAATTTTGGGGGTTCGGAGATGGTGAGGCCATCCAAGAACTAGGAGCGGCTGGTACGAGCGACGCTGCGGAGGGAGAAGATTCAGCACGACAGCCGCGGTGGCCACAAGAAGGCGCCGAGTGGCATTGTCGGCTCCGTCTTGCTGTCGCTTACCTGGGAGACCAACATCGACTTGATCTTGCCGGCCATTGACAAGATTCAGTCCGAGGACCCCAATGTCATCCGAATCCGTAAGTGAATTTCTACTCTCACTTAACGTTCTCTCTTTGATTTGCCGTGGACTCGTCTTTCTTTTGTGAATTTTTTTGTATGACAAAGATGCATATATGTTTAATTTAGGAATGCATATGTATTGTTTAGGAAGGCTATTAGGTTCCAATGGTCCTCCCTCTCTCTCTCTCTCTCTCTCTCTCTCTCTCCTCTCTCTACGTTGTTTCTGTGCCAATGTATCTTTGCATGCTCTTTGCTTTGTTCGAATCGTGGTCAGACCCTTACGCTGTAGGGTCGATATGCTAGATTTCAACGGTACAAAAATCTCTTCCTTACGAGAACCATCACCCCTCTCTCTCTTTACCCCACGCTTCTCTCTCTCCTTGGTGAACGTCATTGTCTGTTCAAATCTAGCATTTCAGTCATCAATCCCTGTTATTTCCCACTGGGTGAGGTTTCCTAAGCGTGTTGGGGTTTCTTCTGATCGTCTATCCTAAGAAAAACAATTGCTCTTGTGAATTTCACGAACTATTCTAATCTACGGTTTTAGACTTTTAGTCATCAAACCTTCTTTAGATTTCCCTTTAATGTCTACTATCTAGGTTTCCAACGAGTCAGGTTTCTAGCATGTTAGGGTTTCCCATTTCCTCTATTGTTTTGATTCGGCACTGAAATAGGTTTTTAGTCATTAGTGTACCTCTACGACTCGTTTTCAAATTTTCATTTTTTTTTAAAATCTTGGTTTTCTGGCGTTTCATAGGGTCTCTGTCTTTACATACATGTAGATATAACATATTTCCATACATATCTTTTTGCTATGAAAGAATTATGGTTTACCAAATAGTTGTGAATCGTTTAATGTTTTCTTATGGCCTTCGTTCTCAACTCGTAACCTAAACGACCTCCAATCATGAGCTCCAATGTTCTTCCTCAGTCTCTCTCTCAGTCTTTCAGTATATGTATCTCTATATTTTAAAATCACTGCATGTACTTGTATGTGTGTGCATTCATATTTTCTGCATGTTTCGTTGATTTTGACAGTGAACAATCGAATATATGTATTGCAGGCCTTGTGTCCCTCGAAATCCTACAACTTTGTCATTTGAAGAGGCTATGGTTTTCCGCATTCTTCTCCCGCCGCCCATCTCCGCTCGATACAACTCAACTTTGGACTTCTTGCATTACAATAGGTGCATTTGAGTCTAGTCTCTCTCCTCTCTCTCATACACTTTCACAGTATTCTTTGTTGTTATGTAATTGGTTTTTTTTTTTTATGATTTTGCCCTAATATCTAGGCCTACTAGAAAATTTTAAATCAAGAGGACAAAGTTATTAATTTACACAAGGAAGGGGAATGGCGGGACTTGTCGTTTTGGAGGCACGACTTGTCTGCAATGCTTATTGATGCTGGCCCAAGCAAGTCCCCTTTTTTTCTCAATTGCTTCAACCCTATCTCAAAAGTTCACTTTAGCTGGACAATTCTTTACAAAATGGAATCCCTTTGGTAGTTCATATCTGTATAAGTGTATTGAATGTCCTAGTTTTTGATGGGGTTGGTTAAGTTGTTAGATAGAAGAACCAACTAATCCAAATAATCATAGCTAGATCTGCGAGGCTAAAGTTGTTATGCTGATGCAACAACTTCTGAGCAAATTTTCCGTCCTCATCTTTTCCTCTAAATGTAGTTTCTCGCATTCAGTTGAAATTCTTGATTTTTGAGAAATTGGGTGGTTTGTAAATTTCCTAGACCTCTTCATGTTGCAAATCCATACCTTAGCCCAGTTTTTAGTTTTTGTAATTGAATGGTTATATCACACATCCCGCCTCTCCCAATCTATTTTCTATGTTTCCTTGCTATGTTAGCTGTTTGTGCTGTTATAGGATGGATGGCTTGCATTATCCTCCGAGGTTGTTGGCTACATTCTCCTCACAAAAGGGTTTCCAAGTCATTTATGCTTTGTTTGGTTTGTGTTTTGAATTTTTTTTTGAAATTATAGGGGTAATAAGTGGAGAGAGATAGAGAGAGAAATGTTAGAAGTAGGGAGAATTTAGGGGGAATTTTTTGAAAAAGTCATTTTAAAAATGAAAGAGAACAAGGCATTAATTATTTGCACCAATTACTCATTGACTATCTATCTGTACTTCTTATAAAAGTATAACATGTTTGTCTACTTTTTAATTACTAAATTGCCCTTTTATTTTGTTCTTTTCGAGAACTACCCTTTTACATTTCCGGCACTAATAGAATAGTGCTTTTTTGTAGTGTAAAATATCCTTCCTTGGCCTCCAAGCAACACGTAGGTTGGAAAGTGGGAACTGAAATAAAGAAACGACTCCTAAACTATTTCGAAGCATTCAATCGGCCCCTTAATTGAACGACTGTTTTGTCTTCTTTTTCTTCTCTCTCCCAAATTTATAGTGCAACTGTCATTATGTGGTATGGGATACATTACTTCAGTCTATTTTTATTTCTAATGAAATACTCTTACTTTATTCCAAAAGCAGGCAAAGAACTATATAATGCAAAAGATGCTGAAGTTAGCAGAAGAGCCCTTGAGAATCAGATTGCTGGATTAGTTTCTCAAACCAATATTGAGGAATAAGAATGTCAAGCAGAGCTAAATGCTTGTTATCAAGTGATCAGTTTTTCTGTGCCTTCGAAAAACATATACTTTACTGCCTTTTTTATCCGGATTCCTAGATTTTGAAAAATACATGTCATTCGTTGCTTCCTTCCTATGTTAATTTTCCCCCCCCATAGTTTCTCCTAATGATAGTCTATACAAACTGACCTATCTGAAACTCATGCAGGTTCAAGCAGAACTAATTGATTAGGAAAGGAAGACGTTCTTGATGGAGACAATAATGAAAGAACGCATAGAGTTGCAGGACTTGACCAGATATCCTTAGTAAATTTATATTGTTACTGTCTACATAATGTCCACTTGATTCTCACGCTCAAAGATTTTTTGGGTACTATAAATTTGTCCTTTTGACCTTCTAGAAAAGAGTTTGGTAAAAAAATAACCATCTAGAGAAAAGTGAAAAACATTCCAGGGAAACGAGTTATCTTTTTGCTTTTAATGGATTAGGAAGTTTGTGCATACTCTCTTCAGTTCTTTTGTAGATGGAGAAAAGGACATTGGCGGTTGGAGTCTGGACTTCATAAAAGTATTTTGAATTATTATCTGGTTTTGGATTACATGCATATCTACCCATACAAAATCATACGCTTCCAAGCCAACGAGCATGTTCTTCATGCGTAGCACATAGGCTATCACCTAACCTACTAATAAAAGGGCCAGTTTTGGGTTGCCATATTTTGCCTTGATTTTTCCAATTGTATCCCCTTATTTTTAGGGGCGCAGTGTAGCCTTGTTTGCTTGATTGGCTGTGATGATGTGGCATCCTTTTCATTTAAAGGTCATCATTTTCAATGCTATATCGTTTGCATTTGAAGGTTATCATTTTCGATGGGTAGTTGGAACAGTTTTTGTTTCGGACTGCTTTATGCAAGTTATTACAACTTAGAGTGGAAGTTGCATGAGAATCATGACATTTCATGGTTTACTAGTTACATATGCTTCTTGAACATATTCAACTTTCCGGTTTCTATAGGAACAATGGAAGGACCAATGTCATCTAGGCTACCTTTTCAAGGAAGTTTCTATTGATAAACCATTCGAAGAAGATGCTTGTTGCTGCCATTTCAACTTTGTCACAGAAAAAATCGGGAGCCGCAATTAGGACTTGGTCTTGAAGTACCAGTGGTTTGTAGGAGAAAGAACTCCTTCAAATTTTATTGCCATCCCAGAGGCCATAGGAGAGGTAAGGGTTTCTAGCTATGTTAAATCATTACTCACTCGTCTCTTCTTGTCTTGTTAATACATTTTGGGACTTCCTACATTCTAAGGGGACATGCATTTAATGCACACCTCCCTAAATCATTGTCTCTCAAGTCCCCATTTTAGAACTACATAATTTATGAAGGGCAGTTTTGGAAGTGCACCGCCTGTTTTTTTCTTTTAACTTGTCAACGAGGACGAATATCCTTGGACAACAAAAAATGATGGCCGAAAGTTTTGAAGATTGATGTGCGCGGGGAACTAATGGAGGGAAACACTATTAGGGGATATGCTGAAGTTGCATGGTGTGGGGGAACTCCAAGGAAAAGGGGTTGCTAGGTATGCCCCCATTTCGTTACTTATCAAGTATTACTTCTGCAATATAAAAAAATGGAAAATAAAAAGTTGTAGCACCATATATACTATTGTTCTCAAAATGAACTTTCCTCTTCCCTAGTGATTTTTTTGTTTTGAAATTGCCAGCTAGCTATGGAGAAGATGGAATGGTAGCTCAGTAGTAAATGTTGGTGCAGAAGATGAGCAATACCGGCTGACTCTAGATGACATTGATTCATGTTTGGTTTTGATGTACACTCTAGCGACAAAAGAAGGTGTCAAAGGAGAGCCTCAGTATGCAATCACTGATATTGTAAAAGCAAGTATGGGTGGAAAAACTTCTCTGAATTTTTTTTGCTAAATTTTTATTTTTCTTGGTATTCAAATTCATTCTCACTTTACCATAGTAGTCCTGATTGACTTTCTTTGCAATACCAGTATAATTGCCTCCACCATTGCCTCCTTTTTTGAGGAAATTTTCATGTTTTTTATTTTTTCTTTGATCGTGTCTCATGTTGTTCATCTGACATTGGTGTACTAAAATATTTGTCTTGCGACCCTCAAAGTATCTTGTTATTAGCAGTTGAAGTATCTTGTTATCAGCAGTCAGTCGATTTTCGGGTCATTAGTTATGATTTCAATATCGTTGCTTATGTCATTTTTTGTTTTAATCTTGTCACCAAACTTCGGAGTTCAATATGGTAGCTTATGATGTTCTATGCTTTTACTACTGTTCGCTGGTTTTCTCTTCCTAGAGTTCTTGTTCTTTGCACACTTGGTTCAATTTAGTTGCGAAATCCTGAAGGCATTATAACATCTACTGATTCAAAATTACCATATTATTGCAAGCTCACCCTTCAGTCAATGATGTGCAAATTATCGGTGAGGTTGCTGAAGGAGGTACTATCAAAGGTGTTGGAAAATACTTTGGAGGAAGAGAGGGTCTGAGCAAATTTGAGTGGTTGGGTGGTGAGGATAGGAACAACGGGTTAGTATTCTATTACCAAGTGGTTAGATTTCTATGTTTTTTTTTCTTGATAAGCTAGATTTCTATATGTTGGTTTGACCATTCTTTTAATCTTACTTTTCAAAGACACAGAAGTGTAGATCAGGTGTTCAATATTCTCATGCTTTTCTGAAACTGCCATTTCAACTACATGGTCTAAGTCTTTTAAGGGGTACAAAATTGCAATTTCTTTTCTGTCAAACACTTATTTTTCGGATTTACAACATGGGTAAATATAGCTTGGTGATGGTTTGGGTTTGTTAGTTGCAAATGTCGGGTGGCCAGGTGGGTTTTGCATGTGGTATGTTTTCTTCAAAACAAAAAGATGTAAGCTAAGTTCATCTTTGGTTTAGTTGTATGCTGCCTATGTTCAATTCTTGTTCTCAAATCATAAGAATAAGGGTTTTGCTTTCATTTTTCTCTTTCTTTCTCCTCTTAATGTGTCAGACTATCTTGTTCGATTGTTGGAAGCCACTCTTGCTTCACACTTGAGCGGCTTGTGTCCACCTTTTACTTCACTTAGAACACATATGTTTTAAGTTAACGAAATACCTTGTGATCTATTGAAAAACAAAAAAGATGTAAAAGTTACCCACTAAATCCAATAACAATAATAGAACTCATCTAGTCTCCAATCATGGGGGTATGGGTGGGGAGGATTGGAGACAAACCTAACCTTTAACAATATTTGAACAAAGTGGCAGATTTTTCACAAATTTGGCAAAGAACTAATTTCTCTTTCATAAATTTATAGAGGACTTTTTGTTCACACTTTGTTTGTAGAATAAAGAATGTTAGAAGATTTCTTTTGGGATATAATAGATGATAATGTTTAAGTGGATTTGCCATGTAGAAATATTAAGACATTATTTAATGTACATTCATCTGTGTTTCTTAAATTCTAATGATACAGTAGTCTCTTTTCTTGGTCCTTGTATGTATTCCCAACATGGGGATCTTCTATTATTTTGTGATTTTATTCGAAAAATCCGTAAAATTAGTAACCTAAACGACATCATGTGAAATCAATGAAAGTTCCATTTGAAATAAGTTGATTTAACATCCTATGCTAAAAATTTGTATTTCTTTTGGAAGGGAGTTTGTGTTAGTATCAACAGGTACAGGGCAGGAAGGGGAGTTTGTGTCAACAATTTCGCAGATAGTTAAGTAAGGTATCTGAATCTAATATGTGAAGTTGAATTACTTATGCTATGTTTGGTTTGGTTTTTGAAATTTTTTTTGAAAAATAGTAGGGGTAATATATGGAGAGAGATGGAGAGAGAAATGTTAGAAGTAGGGGGAATCGATGGGGTTTTTTTTGAAAAATTCTTTTTGAATTGTAAAGAGAACAAAGTATTAGTGTATATGGTATTCTAGTATTCTACTCATATTTATCTGTTTATGGTAAAATAGTGTCTGTTGGCCATAGCTCTTAGTAGCATGGATAGGTAGGGTGCATCAAGGGCTGCAGTCTTAGACTGCACATAGCAAGCATTACGGGCTGAGCACGATGCGCGTAGTGGCTGTAAAGTAGCGTTCCGTATCATATGGACATGAAAGTATTAAATCAGTATTTACGCGTGAGGGAACTCTTACTTCAAATGCTAGCTTTTGGAGTTGATTTCTATTGATGGTCAGGTAACTGTGAGACATGGAGTTCTACAAGTTATGGTTGTCTGCACAGTCATGCAAATCTGGCTTTGCAATATCTTTTCCTCTCCCCAAATTTTTAGGTTTAAGCCTTTAGAATCATAAGTGCTCTGGGTTAGGGTTGATTCTTTCATCTTCAAATGAATAATTATCACAAGTTTTGACTGTAGAAGCTTTAGATGTGGTTTTTTCCTAAAGGAGATGGACATTGGGTTGACCTATATCAGTCCCTCCGTGGACCCATCTTTACTTCTAGAGGTTTTTGGTTTCTCCTCTCTTAGTCAGTAATGCCTTTCCTGCCTCGACTAAAGCTTCATCAAATTCTTTTTCACATCTCTCATTGGAGTTTTTTTAGAGCTACGCTTTTTTTTCTTTGGGACCACAGTTTTCATTTTGAATGCTTCAGTTAACACCACAAGCTCATTGCAGTATAAATCGATTCATCTGCACCAAAATTTGCCTACACAAATAATGCGGATCACACTCTTCCGGAACATTGCTGTATTGATGAATGGAAAGCTCCATTTCCTTTTGCATATGTGTTCTTTTCTCTCTCTTACTTTTTATGATCAGTTAAGTTTTATTTACAATTTAATTGGAGATGAGGTGCTTGTGTGTTTAAGCTCTGGTGTTCCACTTTTGTTCTACTACGGTTGAAGGCAGTACTTTGACTGTTGATAAAAAGTATTGGGGTGGCAAAGAGGGTGACTCTGTTTTCCGGTGGTTTCAGGGATCTCCTTTTGAAAGCATATTTGCACATCTTTCTCTTGGTTTGGTCTTATAAACCAATGATCTGAGCTTTGTTGCTTACTGCTTGATGTTACCCAGTAGATTATACGATTGGAATTTTTGTTACTTGATTTTAAAGCATTGGAAGATAATTGAGAATCGAGATACACATGTACTGCTTTTGTTGTACAAGTTATATCTTTGCTGAATAACTTTTATCATTTTTGCAAACTAGTTCCGATGGCGACCAAACTGAAGTTAAAGATGCTACTATTGCATCATAGATACTCTCAATTGATGATATTGGCTTCTTTGTATCTGTTTCATGTGAACTTGTAAGAAGTGATTGGGCTCGTGGTCCTATTGTGCTTTCAGAACAAATTTGACCAATAATACTAGGTAAGCAAAATTATTTCATTGCAGCACTTTTGATAATAGTATCTATCCAACCAACCTGTGGTCAGATAAGGAAAAGGGGCCCCATGGTCCTTTCATTAACAAATTGGACCAGTAGTTCCTGGCATGGAAATGATTACTTTGGAGCAGTTTTTGGGATAGGGCTATTTCAAATCTTAATTTTCTTTATAAACATGGTGAATTGGCTAGTTAGTCAAGTTATCTTCAATCCAGTTTGCTAGTCTATTTTGGCGCCTAAATATATTTCCTTCCAGGAAACTAATCACTTAAATTGAAATCAAAGTATATTTGTATTTGATGTGCTACTACAGGGTCACCTACTTGCCAGTCACTTAAATTTCTTTGATCATTCGTGTGAGGACAACGGTTGAGTTTCATTGCTTCTTATAGTGGAGGGTGAGCCATTTATCAACCATCATTCCTGGAATTCTCGCCGTAATTTGTAGTTCTCAGATTAGCATAACTAAATATTGTTTCAGGGAAAAAGGAAATTGCTTCAATGAGTGGTTTAGATTGGAAAGTAATGGCATCAAGGATAAGCTAAATGCTGGCAGTAAGTTTGTTCGCCTTTGAGATATGTTTTTGTTTGTTTGTTTGTCTTGAGTGTTATTTTTTCTGGTCCAAATTTGTCTGATTGGACATGCTTTTCCGGTAGAGTTCTTGGACTTGCATTTGGAGGATGTAGGAAGATGTCTGGAACTTGTGTACACACCTGTCCATAAAGATGGTGTTAAAGGGAGTGCTACGTGTGTCTTGTCTACTGCGGTTTCTCCTGGTAAGTAGTTCCTTGAAATGGAAGTCTTAGCACTATTGTTGAAGCATAAAATCTTTGGTGACTGTTCTTTTGACATTTAGCTAAAAATATTTCCCGAGTAGAGAACAAGTTTCGTCTCACTTAGAGAAAGCATATATAGGGGCCTCCATTGTGCCTCCCTGCCATGCCCACATTTTGGCAAATATAAAGGATTCCAGGAACCTTTTTCCCCTTATATGTAAATAGAACTCTGCAAGGAATCTAGGAACCTTTTACATGTTAAATATTGTAATATAGTTACTTTACACATCATGGTGCTGTGGAAGATTAACACCGTAAATAATTGTTAATCAAACATCAATGTGTTAGGCTAACTCAACTAAAAGCTTATGTTGTTAGAGTTGGTGTAAGTATATGTATTCCCAACATGCTCCCATTGCATGTTGCTAGACTTCATTTTGAGTTGTTCAAACACATGCATGTATTACAAGAATAAATTGCAAAGCCCAAGCTCCCCACTCTTGAGAGGGCGAAACATGTGTAAATTTCATAAATGTCAAGTGACATCGGGTTTTGAGCATTGGACCTGTGCATTCTCTTGTGTTCATTTTAAATTCATTCATTTCTTATGTATGCTTGACTATAGTTTTTGTTGTAATTGTGGAACCAATGGGTGTGGAGCTCGTAATTCCTGGTTGCTGCGAGGACCAGATTGTGGTCCCTCAAAAGACATACTTTGCTGGACAAGAAGGTGATGGGGAATATGTGTGGTACAGAACAAAGAACAAATTAAACGAAGTTGATCTTATGGACATCACTGATATGTGTGAAGATGTCCATATTTGTGGACAAAGACCGTAAGTTCTGCGTTGTTTTGTCATGGATTCTAGTTATAGAACTGTAGCTCCTTTCTTATAAGCTACATTAAATTGACCTTCACCTGTGGCAGAACATGTACACCAACACTAGAAGATGTGGGCGCGTATTTGGCTTTGTATTGGCGGCCAACTCGTGTAGATGGTAAATGTGGAAAACCACTAGTATCAATTTGCTATTCTCTTGTAACTCTTGGTACAACCTTCATATTCTTTACTTAGTATGCCTGACAAAGTTCACCAATAAACATTGTCGGAAGTAGGATCACCTACTTAAAAGGATGGACACAGACACTGACACGAATATGGATACGGGGACACGACAATTTCTGAATTCTAATATCGGTACATACAGACGAGGGATATGTCAAAAAGTAAATTATATATGTATTTTTCCTTTTTTAGTTGTTTCTATCATTATTGTGCACCTAAAGAGCCAAAACTTATAGAAACTAACACGAGTGTAGCAAAGAAATGGAACCATATTTAATAGATGATCATAAAAAATAGAAGCCACAACGCACAATTAGCAGTTTCTTATTGTTTAACCCCCTCAAGTAAGTGTATTCTATTAGCGACGTCCCCATGCATTTCAAATTTGAGACACGAACTTAGTAGCAGTATCCTTCTAAAATTGGTGTGCTCCCTAGATGGGAGCTCGAATCAGTGCTCCCAAGATGGGAGCTTGACGGGAGCTCGCTCCTTAAGCTTATCTGACGGTTAAGGCATTTATTCTCTTACTTTTAAAGGAGTTACGCCATTGTGGAAATAAGAATATGAGAATCATATTAGTCAAGAAGTACTTTTCCTTTAATGATCAAGTATTTAAAGATATTTTGTATAATTTATATACGCTCATTAGGTGTTCCCAAACTTTGGAGCTTCTTGGTGCCTCTGCTCATCCGCACCCGCTCCCACCCCCATTTCATGCTATTAACTTCACGTCCGTTCCTGACTTTCTTCCGTTCACTTGAATCTTCCCGTGTTGTCTTGCTCTTGATCGATTGAAGTGAGATGGATGAGGTTCAGATGGCCATAGATGGGTAAATATCCACCTTACTCGGTCAAGTTTGTCCATTTTGATTTTATATTTGTTGATTGAATCTATTTGTTTTGCATGTGTTGTTGTCTAAGAATAGATGGAATTTCTACTATTATTTTACATGGCCTTTGGATGTTCTGGTTCTTCTCAATTCAATTTGAAGTGCTTTGAGGCATTATCTTGCCTCCCTCTTGGATACTTATTACTGGCATTTCATAGATTTTCACGTCTCAAGTTTACTGTGCAGTCTTGCACTGCCTTAGATAGGTGTTGTTTATTCACCTCATAACTATATCTTCTAGTGTGATCTTGTCGATCGAAGAAACTTTGATGTCTGTATTTTCGTAGCAGCTATTTGAAAAGGTCGATGTGGATAACCTGCAGCCCATTCATTGCCCGCTGAGATTTGTATCATCGGTTTGAAGTATTAGGCCCTTGCAAAGATTGATCCCCATGTGCTTGATTTGAAGCATGTATTTTAGGGAGGAAGGCCAACAACCTCCAAAAGTATTTTAAGTTATTTAGAAACTCTTTCCCTCAAAGTATTGGCTTTCATGTTTTTATGTATGTTTGTACCTAAGTTACACGAGGAGGGAGTGGGGACGGGGAAGCGGATAATCATAGAAGTATGGGAGCGCCATTGGGATCGGTTAGGAAAAATTATTAAAATTATAAATATATTTTGGATGTTTATATTGTTAAATGTCAAAATGAAAATATTATTCTTCCACATAAAATATTATTAAAATTATGAGTTTCTAGTTAAATTTCAATATTTTTGTTGTAGCACATGATTACAGAATAGAGCTATTGTGCATATTAATTTAGCGTAAAATTTAAAGGCATTATAGATGGTTAAAAACAAATTTGCACACCAATAAGAACAAAACAAATTACAGCTCGAATCATAAGTCTCTCAATTGTTTTTTGGGTGTAGGTTCCTCTATAGGTAAGGAACGAATTCCCGTCGTCATTGGAACGAGTTTCTTGGAGATTCCTCCGACGGGAATGCGGGAACGCGTTTCTGTTGAAGAAACGTGTGTATAGTTGAAGGTTCCTGCAGCCAAGGTTCGTACTGTGTGATGTTGAGCAACCACTTTGGTAGGCCAACTCTTGCAAACTGAGACATTTTCCAGCGACATAACTTATGGCAACAACATGTGATAGATAAATTTCACTCTTCAATTTTTTGGTTTTCTATTTTTTTAATAGGCTTTTTGGTTTACTATTTACAGATTAGTTTTTACAGCGTAAATTTTTCACGATTGATCGTTTGCTATTTTTGTTACCAAGAATTTTACTCCAATATTGTTGGCATCTAGAAAATTGTTTCTTTTTTTCAAACCAAAAAGTGGTAGGGTTACTTTGCTAGGGTTTCTTCTGCATATGTTTGGGATTAGATTTATGTGCGGGCCTGCGTTTCATTATGGTTCTTGTGATTTCGGTTTACTCTGTATGTGTATGGGATTTGGTGCTTGGTTTGCACGTGTTCTTGCTCTATTCGGGCTCCTGTTACATTTCAATTCTTTTTTTGGTTTGATGCAAGACAAAGATGATATGAATTTGGTTTTAATTCAGTGTTTGAGTCCCTTGTTCACTATGCCTTGTTTTGTGTTAGTTGAGGGTTTGCTCGATAGAGTTTTTGCATACACTGGCTTATACATATGAATACACTCAAGATAGCTGCTCGTCGCTTTGTAGTTTTAGTAAGTTGTGTGCCTGTGTCTAACTTTAGCCTAGGCTCTTTCATTGGCTTCCGATCAGATTATTAGATATCAAACTTTCTGTATTATAAACCTTATATAATTAAGTTCATTGTTTGGGAGAAAAGAAAATGCTTAATTTTGTTGAATTACCTTCTAAAGCAAAAAAGTTTGGTGTTACATAAAAGGAAACCAGATTTAAAGTAGCTCTCAGAAATGCCTTTTATCATGTCACATTTGTCTCATTTTCATTATTCGATTTTTTTTGGTACGTTTGTCTATTTGCGCCCGGATATTCTTCTATTTTGATGAGTGTTTTGGGGGAAAAAATTTAGCAGGGTTTGGAGACACAAGAGGTCGTGGCAAAAAAATCAGCTGGGTTTGGATGCTCTAGATTGGATGTATGTAGCTGAAAGGACTTTGAGTGGGCTATTCTTTTCATGGAGATAGCTATTATATTGTTGGGTTTTAATCATCTAACAATATGAATTATTTTTACAGATTGAAATCAAGTTGCTAACAAATTCAGACCAGAGGGGGCATCCAAATTTGGTGAAGTTTATTGGAATCTTCCGTGGAACTAAACGTCTGGGAGTTGTAAATGAGCTAAAACTGCTGGATACAGTAGAGAAACCAATTCTCCACAGTGACCTGCTTGCATTTGCTATCCATTCATAACTCATAAAAATGCTATTTTTTAGTCGGATTTTGTTGATTTGACCAACACAAAGAAAATTAATTGATGATAGATAATTGTCAGGTCACAAAGACGTTGACTTGAATCGAGAAACGAGAGTCACTTCTAATAGTGTGTTATATGGAAACCAGTCATTTTGTGTTTCTGAATGATTGGAGATGGCTTGCAAAAATCAAGGTTACCCTCGAATTTGCATGTCTCCTTGAATGTTTGCATGATTAACTCTTGGAATGTAGTATCGGCCCAGCTCATTTAATGGTTGACCAGGTGAGCCTTCATGACTTCTTTTTTGCTTTTTATTTGTGTTGATAACAATGTTCATCGAGAGCTTCTAGGGAAAGTTGATTGCACCAGCCCTAATTGTGATATTGCATGTAGGCTTTCAGTCAAAGATTATTTGACTTCGCTATGCTTGTTGGTGGAGGTTTTGGTGAGATTAGTTCACGGGAATATGCAATCGGGAGTCATGCCTACATTGATCCACTTATCGGTTTGACAGGTTTGCATTGTAATGTTCCTTGCATACTTTTTATTTGAAACTCAGGAACATCAATGCAACTTTTATTTACTTGACTTCCTAATTTTGTCTTAGTATAAGTTTACAGGATTATGGAATAGATTATGGATAAGAATATGGTTAAAGAAATGTACTATTCTAGATTTGATTTAATTTATCTGGACTCTCACCTTCAAGCCTTGCTAATAGAGACTCTGATTTTTTATATGTATTTTCTTGACTTTCGAATTGGATTCCATATAAGAAGGGGGGTCTCATAGCATATTTTGGTTTTTGAATCAATGAATACTTAGCTAGGAATGCCAGGTCCAGATCTAGCACTGACCTTTGACGAGCGATCTCCCCTTTCTAAAATAAAGGACTTTGGAGAGTTTGAACGACTGATTGATCGAGAAAATCCAGGGCTGGAGACCTAAGTTATTGAGCAAAACCCATCTTTTGAGACTACATCTTTAATCTTCAACCAGACTCTTTCGAGTTAAAAACTCTTCATGAACCGTTGCGTACTTGTGACGAAACCCCTGATTTTGGTCTTCCTTTTTTTTCTATCTTCCTTCGGGCTGGAGATAAAGCGGAGCTCAAAGCGAGGAGGGACCACTTAAGGGCGAGTGACCACTTTCGGAATAATCACTTGAGAAAGCCATTAACGGGCCTAAAGAACCCAAATCTTGATCCGAGAGAGGAGAGATCAATCCTAAAAGCTGAACCACATTCACAGTCGGATTGATTTGTGCTGTGAAAGAGGGAAGAGAAAGAGCGAAAACTCATTGAAAGAGTAGCTCAGGTCCAGAAGAATCTATAGATTTTTCAGAAAGTAAGGACCGCGAGAGAGCTTATTTCGTGTTCGAGATCCAAATGGTCCCCCATTTCTTCTTCTTTGTGACTAATGGCCTACTGGGTGCAATAAATCCAATTGATGGCGGCACAAAACAAAAAAACTCCTGAATTAACCCAGCCCTTCTCACTTCTGGTTCATCAAGATAGGCTGGATAGCGGCACGTCCCCATTTCTTCCATTCACTGCCTAGCAAACGGAGGCTTTCGACGCCTATGTGCGCAGGAGCGCACTGGAGTTTCGGAGCTTGGTTTTTGGCCATAGCTTGCTGCTCGCTTTGGATCGATTTGTGCCTTGATCTCCAGCCATGAATCAAAGATTCCTTTTGGCGAGGAGGGTTGAGCTATGAAGGAAACGGCAAAACGAGGTTGCTTGCTCTCAGTCTCAGCCTCCTTATCAGAATAGAATGTTACTTCTGCAAGGCAAGGCCAATATCTTTCATAGCAGTCAATGATGAGTTCGATCCATTAAGTTCTTCGATTTGTTCAGAAAAGAAACAAGAGACAAGAAAACATCTTTGATTACTATTAAAAGGAACAATCTCAAATAGACAGATCCAATTTCGGGTCATTTCTTGGTGAACATGATCTGCCATAATCTCTTCGATCCCTTCATTTATGTGCCCGAATACAAAGAGATTTAGTAGGAAAGTGGAAGAGACTTTTTTGTATATGATATTCAAAGGGAGTGGGAAAGCTGCAGTAATTCTTTGGAAAAGCCCGGTTCTCTTTGTCTTCGAGCTTTCATTCCTCAATCCACTGATTCGTTCCTTCATATACCTCCCCACTAATAGATAGAGACAAATAGGAATAACCAAACGACGTCTACGAAATGACAGTACCATGCAACTGCTTCAAAGCCAACGTGATGCTCTTTGGTCAGATGACCAAGATATTGGCGAATACCACATATGATCAAGAAAAAAGTCCCTATAATCACATGAAAACGATGAAAGCCAGTTGCTAGGTAAAAGGTAGAACCATAAATACTATCCGAAATAGTGAAGGGCGCTTGATAGTATTCCATTCCTTGAAAGCCAGTGAATACTAGAGACAGTAAAATGATAGCTACTAAAGTGTAAACTGCTCGTTTTTCTTTCCCCGCGAGTATAGCATGATGAGCCCAAGTTACGGCATTGTTAAAGCAATCGAATAGGGCTTCTTTAACTTGCTCAAATTCAGGCTCAATAAGGCAAAGGGATATTGATCTGCAGTTTAGCAAATAGGAGCGGAAAGAAAGCTTTTTCCTTTTCGCCGGGAGAGCTCTGACACATTCTCCTTAGAACAAGAAAGGATAGGAACATGGTGATACAAAAGAATCATAGTCCTGCCATACAAGACAAATAAAATGAGAAAAGGAAACCTCTAACAATAAAGAATATGTCCTACAACCAACCGCATACACATACCCTTGATACAAAGCAAGAAAGAAAGCAAACTCAGTCCTCGCCTCTGGTGAGCCAACAAGTCAAGCGACTTCACACACTAAGAAGAGAATCATTATCTGAGAAAGAGCTTCAAAGAGAAGTGTAATAAAATAAGATGAAGGATTTTCCTTTTTTTATACTACGACATTTCCTACGAGACGGATTGAGGACTGATGGAGAGACTGAGTCAAGCACTACAAGAATTAGCATAAGGATTAGTGCTGGAAAGGTTGATACGATTGATTCGCTTGCCTCGAAGATTGGCATTAGGCCCCTACTGATGATAGGGTTGATTCGAAGCAAAGGAAACACTTCTCCGCTACGGGAGATGCTAGAAGAAAAGAAGAGAAGCCCTGGGGGCTATTAACCGGTGTAGGATTAAAGATCAGGTCTAGGATTCGAGTCAAATTGACCTTCCCTCTCATCCCAGGGTGAGGCAAGGAATACAATCAGATGTTCGATGTTCAATATCTCGACTGCTCAAGAAGTTGGACTAGTTGCTCCTCTGACCTGGAGTGTATTCTAGGGGAAGGGCGAAGCCTCACTTTTAAGTAGGAAGGTGTTCGTTGCTGGGACGGGTTCAAATTGGACTGGAGGGAGGAGGAATTTCATACTCCGATCTTTCTGGCGATTCATCACTGGCTAGGGCTTTCGAATCAGAACATGGGCATCTACAACTCTTTTCGGAAGGGAATGCAGGCACGAGAGAAAGTCGAGTAGTCACAGAATTCATTCCAGAGTGTAGACTCTTTGGTCTCTAGTAGGATCAAAGGAACATAACCACCCCTACTGAAAAAGGGCAAGCAAATGAGTGATTTTTTCATTTGGATTGACCTCTTGGTCACATTCAGGCTTTTCTCGCTTGTTTAGGGCAGTCCCTTGGACGAGGTTTATAGAATCGGGTGGGGCCATTCTCCCAGTGCAGAGCAACGTTCAATCGTTTCCTCCCTTCAATTGTTCGATACTCGAGTGCCTGCTCATGATTCACGGGATGAGAGCGAAGAAAGCAGTAGCTTTAGACCTCCTTTAACCTAAACTGAAAAATTTCTTGCTCAAATTCCTTCCCTAATCTCATAAATTTTGATGGATTCTTTAATTCCTGATTTTCGATTAAATTTTGTTATATTCCTCTCTAAAATTTTTCTTGAGTTTTTGATGCCATATTTTCAGAGTGGCATAATGTGAGGAGAAGAGTGGTCTGGTGGGTGGGTTGGTGGAGAGGAGAAAGAGATGAAGGAAAAACATGAGCAGGGTTCGGGGTAGGAGGGGTATAAGAGAGAGGACACTAGAGGTGCACGGCGCGGGATGAGAGTGGGTTGGGGGTGTTTATGGGGTAGCGATATAGAGATACGTCTATAGTGGGTTGTAGGTGTAGGAGGTGAGTGTGGGTTGGGGGTGGAGAGTTTGGTTTTGACTTGTGAAATGTCTAAGGGGTGGGTTTGCGTGGCCAGGGGTTGGGAGTGTGATGAGTGTGGTTTGGTCTGTCTTTGAAATGATATGGTCATGTGTCTTGGAAATGGTTTGGTATATATTGTGGAATGGATTGGTCTATTGATTGGTTTGGGTCATTGAAGTTGGTGTGTCCCATATAATAGAGTTAGGATTGGTATGTGTCTTGGTGTGCTTGAAGGAGCTTTTTTTTTTTTTTGGCTCTCTTTCATATGGTTAAGCAATTGGAATACCTGGTTTCTATTGTTTCTGAGGTCTCTTTTGTTTCTGCTGCTTTCGAAATCAAAGCCTTTGGTCTCAATTCTTAGTAATGTTGCTATTGGTGTTGCTTTTGTCATTGAGTTCTGATTTCTATTACTGTTTGAACATGTTGTGCTGCCTAATTTTATTGCTTTCGGCATTGTGTAATTGCTGATTATGTTGCTTTTAATTTTGATGCTTTGAATGATTCGTTTGTTTCTGCTACTGCAATTGATTTCGAAGCTATTGCCGATCAAAAGAAAAATTGATTCCGAAGCCATGGTACAGATTTTGCTATTGATGATGCTTTGCTGCTGAGCTATGGATGTTCTGATGGTTGACTATTTTGATGCTGACAAAGTATTTTGAGCTTTGAGGTTTTACTCTGAAGTTAGAGGGTTGTGTTCTTAGTTTGGTTGCTACCTTATACTGTGGAGCATATGAGCTGGCAAGTATTTTCTTTTCATGCTTGAACTTTTGCTTCTTTTCATTCAACGTCTAATTGGATGAGAGTTCTTTTTTGGCTTCATATTTAGCTTCATGGCCGTATCATGATGTATGTGTTTTGCCTTGCTTTGTCATTTCCTCAATGTATCCGTTTTTTAGTTATTAAGATACTTTATCTTTGCCAATAAAAGGACATTGGCTGGCAAGCATTTTATAAGGACATTAGCAGGGGTTAGTGAAGATAACCTTTTTGCTATGAAAGGTTCCCATCTATTGAGTGAAATCCTACGGCACTAATCGCGGGATAGATTATATTGATTTATGGTGCAGAGAATATGATAGAGAATGAAGAAACAATAGGAGCTCTAGATTGCAGTGTCAAGCGTCATTAGTGATTAACAGGCCACAAACCAAGAGGGATTGCATCCCTACGGAACAATTGTCCATCGAAAGGTCTGAATTGATGGAGTATCAGCATTCTATCCTGTCCTGAGTTTCTGATATCCCCTGTTAAATTACACATCAGTTCTACACAATAGGTATTCCAGTTATTATTATAATATTGCTGAGTTAAGTTGAGTTTGTTTTATTTTAGTTTTAAGAGTGTCGAGATTGGTACACCTTAAGAGTGTCGAGATTGGTACACCTGGTAGGTGGTTTCCTTCGGGCAAGTTGTAATTTATTACGGCTGTCTTAATTTTAATTAGTAGCTGCCATTTTAAGGTTTCTTTTTTTCACAAGCATGTTTAAATAGCTCCCGTCATAATTGCTTTCCTACTTTTATTAAGTATGTTTAAATAGCCATCATGTTAATTGCTTTCCTGTTGAAACCTCAATACTTATTTGAAACCTTTTCTTCAAGTAGTTCACAGTCTAGGGCAGATCTATTGACACTTGATTTAACAGCAACCAATATTCTAGCAGGATTTGTATGGCTGTCAATCCGGCCAAAAACTATAGTAGCGGTGAGGACTACACATTCTTTTTCTTCTCGATTTAATTGCCTTACTCCCTTGGTTGAATATCCACCAATTCAATCTTAGAAAGGTTAACATTTTGGCTTCAGGTAAGTCCTCAAGGCATTGAGAGTCTGACCCTGAGGCTAAATTCTCATCTTCCAGATTTTGTAATTTCTGAGCTGATATGATATGAAGTTTCTTTAACTTGTGCACTATGTCCATCTTGTTTAGTTCCGGAGGATCTTTGTATCATTATAGGAAAGTAACATGCAAGTTCGACCACAAAACATAGTTGTATTCTTGTTCATGTGAAAAGCTAGAAATGTTTACTTTCTAATTGATGAGTTTCTTTAAATATCATAATAAAAATTGAGGATCCAAGTGTCAACATCTGTTTTAGGACGTGAACAAATATCACACATACCCTTCTGAACCTACTATCTAGATTTTTGTGATGTTATGTGCCAATGGATTTTCCTGAGTTTTATTTTTATGTTTTCCCTTTTTTGTCCTGGTAAATAAAAGTGGCTTGAAGCCAATTGGAGTGGCTCGCCCAATTGTTGGCCAAATCTTCGAATTAAGCCCCTCAATTGGCCGACCTCGTCATATAACTCTAAGGGTAATTTCGTCTTCCCAACTCTAACACTATGCTGGCGTCATCGTGATTGGATTGTGCACATGCACTGATATTCCTTAAACGCGTTTCAAGGAGGAGAACATGTTTCTAGAAACACCCCCCCCCCCCCCCCACACACACACACATACAGATTACAGAGGATGTGAAATATCCAAAAGCTTCACCACGCCATGGTTGTCCACACTCATCTATTGGTTTGCCGGCGAACAAACAGTTCGCGTGGGCTCCGGCGCCACTAGCCAACCTCGCCACCATCAACCACCAGGTACCGCCACTGTTTGGAATTTCAGTGTGGGTTTTGGTTTGAGTCAATATCAAATTTTAGTTATTTAATGTTGGATTTGAGTAGAAATCAAATTTGAGTTGAGTTTTAGTTTGAGTAAGGACTAGAACACCGAAAGGAGAGTTTTCACTAAAAACATTCTCTGATTTTGAGTTTACTTTTGGTTCAGGATTGGAGATGCTCTAATACAACACCCATCTGCACACACGTAATGATGGTCCGAGTAGGGTTTTAATGGCAAGTAGATGTTCAATACTTGATTGCTGCAACGTCAAAGGATATTAATCGGTTTGTGTTCCTTTCCATAGTTGATTTTGATGGTCAGAACTTGATTGCTTGGGTCATTATAAATATGATGATTTTCCATATTTTCCTCTCTCCTCCCTTTTTTTTTTTTAGTGCTTTCTCTGTTTCTGGTGAGAAGGTTTGGGTAAAAATGCTGCTGGGTCACGAGGTAGGGAGTTGACAGAGAATTCTTTTTTGCGTTCAGACCTTTTTAAGGTTGGATTGTTTTATTTTGCATCCATTATTACCTGCTCCTGTGTTTCATCTGTTTCTAGCTTAGATTTCATAAGTTGTAAAGGAAAAAAGCGTTAAAGCCAATTTCATGGCTTGCCAAATTTTGGCCGATTTTACCAATTGAGCCCCTCAATTGGCCGGCCTCTGCTTATACCAGGGTAATTTCGTTTTTTCATGCAGATGCATGTGAGTGGATTGCCGTGGTGGGCAATTAGATCTTTTCGGATTCTGCACTGTGCTTGTTTCATGATGGCAGTGTGCGTGCCTTCCCATGCAGGTATATCCACCGTCAATTTCTTATGCTCTAGAGCATTTGGTTGTCAGGTGGTATTTGCCGTTGTTCTTCTCTATCGGATGCTGTGCGGTGAACTTAATCAGATTGGTGGGTTGATTTACCATGCTGAGATTAAAAGTTGATACTGATTTTGCCTGGTTGGGCTCTTCTTTCTCTGATAGGGTCTACAAGTGGTCCATTTTTCGTGTTCTCTGATATGATTGTTTTATTAGGTATCCTGTGCTGCTTGTGGTAGTTGTTCGTTGTAAATCACTGGTACTGAGTCCATAGTTTTGCCATCAGTGCATTTGGGTGATATTTTTGCATCCGTATTTTTCTTGGGTATTGGTTTTATAGATTGTGTGTTTTGTGATTTGGTTAGGGTGTTCTTAGTTGCCACATTTTCTATTGAGGGTCTATTTCTTCGTTTTTCTTGGTGATCTTAGAGTTGTAGGTGCTTGCTATTCATGATTTTGCAATATTTCAATGACACATGCCCCGTGGTGCAGTCTGATTTAAGAAACTTTGGGAGTTTTTCCTTGACCTTAGGGCAATAATATAGTTCCGATCGTTTGCTGTTGTTGTGTTTACCTTTTGTCAATGCTTTTTATGCAACTTGTTCCCTGCCAACAGTGTTGGAGTCGATTTATGTCTACTGTGGAAATCGAATAAGTTTGCATGAGACTTTTGATTTGATTAGTTTATCTATGATTTTTGGATTTGTATATAAAGTTCATGTCGGCCGATGTGCAATCTTTATGCTTATTTTGTTTGCAAGTTCTATAGTTCATATGCAGATTAATAACTCTAGGTTCATTCTTGCTTTTTTGTTTTGGTGCAGTAGTATTATGGTGATCCGTGTTCCCTTTATCTGTTGGTTTTATTAAAAAACATCCAAGTCATTTGAATGCTAACAGCAATCTGAGGCTATTACTATGTCATTACTGCTGGAGGTGATGAGACAATTGTTGGCCAAGCAAAGCATCGAGAAACTAATCATTTGATTTACAAAGCTCATGATTACCTTAAGCATGACTTTGCAGATATCTTAGATCTCAGTGATAATCTAAAATGGGATCTGCGAGGTCAGATTGTGGGGTGGTTAGATGCACTGGTTCATAATTCGTTTGTACACTATAGCACTGTGGGTATCTCCTTGCTGCTTTTAGATATTATTGTGCCCATAAATTTGTAATTCTAGATATCATTGCTGCTTTTAGTAACTTGTGATCGAGTTCCTATTTCTCTTGAGGTTTAAAGTTTTTTTTGTGTGTTTTTAAGGAAGGGAAACTATGCAATATATTTGACTGATGGATTTGCATATGATTTGGATTGTGATTGTTGGTGTTGATTTTTGCAGAGAGGTAAGTTGGTTCTATGGTTCTTTGGTTGGAAATTTCTTCACTTTAAACTATTAGTTGTAACGATTTATACAGGGATTGAGACCTTTATTCTACCAGTATCAACAAAGCGGAGAAGGAAATAAAAAATGGCCAAGAAGGTTGACGATTTGTGCGGTATGTATCTTTTTCTAGGCTGGATAAGGTAGTGTAGTTTAACTAAGTTTCGATTAGTGTTATGGCAAATCACTTCATAAAAAAGTTTCTATTATCCTAATACTTCTTGAGATACTGATAGGTGGAATTAGAACCTGAATATATAAAAACTATAGATTTGGTCTATCTCTTGTGATATGTATCAAGGAGTCTGACACTAGCTTAGTGGCCCCCAGCCAATAGGATCTTGTATTTGATAAGAAAATTATGCCGGAGGAGCAACCACTGCAATGCAAGTATGGTTGCTAGCTATTTGACTATTTTCTTCTCCTTTTTTTTTATGGTAACTAATTGAACTAACCATCGATGATTTTGGCAACCAGGTGGCAAGGTGCACGAAGATCATCAACCCAAACATATGCTATTTTGTAATATCCCGAATCCTTAATTAATTTTAAATCGGTGTACGTGTTGAGTTCTGGTTAATTGTGTGGTTTTAGAATTAATTTTGTTTGTTAATTAGCTTGCGTGTATATGATAGCACGTGGTTGCACCACACACAATAATTTTCCCAAGTCTGGAAAAAAACAAAGAAAGAGTTCCACGACGTTCTTTTCTTTCGTTCCTATCTTCACCGTTTAGAGAGAGAGAGAGAGGACGATGAAGAAAGAGAGGAACAAAGAAGGAAAATCTAGAGGAGGAAGAAGAAGAAATTGGGGGAAAACCTTTCTTAAACGTGATTGAAGCCTTAGGAGGTAAAATACATGTTTTCTTGTCCTTAATCTCTTAACTTCCATGTTTAATTTCATACCTGAACATAGGGTTTGGAGTTTAGGGGCCATGGGAACCCTTGTTAATTGAATTTTGGGAGAATTCATGGTGAACTCTTGAGGATTAATATGAATTTCAGAAGGATTGCCTAGTTTAAGAATTCTGCAGAATTGAAAATCTTGCATCTGACCGATTTTAGGGATTTTTATTGAGGTACTTCTAAAACTTCAAAAATTTTGATATATTTACTGAGACTTCCTTTATGTGTCTTTCATGTATGGTAAAAATTTCAGACGATAACTCGAAGTATTGAGTTCTATAGAAATTCGTAACCTAACAGCACTCAAATTCGTCACTGTGCAGTCAGCATTGTCACATGTTAGGAAAACGGCTGTATCTTTTAGCTCGAGCATCGAAAACGTGTGCCGTTTTCTGATTTTGAAACTAGACACATAGACCTTAAAAAATATGTAAAGGTTGCTCCTTAATTATGCCTGAGCAAAATCAGGTTTTGGTTTGAAATTGTCAAAATTTCAGATTCTGTAATTGTTCTCTGGAGGCTCGCTATTTAACTTTATATTTAACCCTAGAGTCTTGATTAGTAATACTTAGGACATCAAGAGATTAGGATACGATTAGAATATCTTGAATTGTATCTAATATATGTTCTTGATGCTTATTTGATATAGGAAGTTTTGTGAAAGCTTGAGTTAAGGTGAGTGATCTAATACCTAAATTACATGGTTTTGAACTTGTTTTCCTTAACGAGCTTATTTGAACAAGTTTTATAAATTGTGTACTTCATGGAATAACAATGGAAGGTGGACCTATTTGTGAAATATTTGCGAATCTATTTAATGGCATTCCCAACGTCCGGTCTTGCTAGGGGACGGCTTAATGGCTAGCAAGGGTGTTTGAGGTTGGTGTGTGTTTTGGGATAATGCATAGACGTCTGGCTTATCCACTACTGGGGACGCCTGACAGCTTTGAATTTTGAATAGTGGAATGTGCATTATATTTGGCTTATATTTGGCTTATGAATTTGAGTTTTTTGTTTTAAAATACTATCAAATTATTTTGCGTTGTCCATGGAGAGCATGTAAATTACGTATTTGTCACTCATACGAGCATTAGCTTATGTGTTTTCTCCACCTTTCAGGAGTTGAAGAGTTGGATGGCGTGACACTTGTTTTGTGGAGTCAGGTCTTATGGTTATTTTATAGACAGGAGATGTGTTTAGATTACTTAAATTCTGTAACCATTGCAAGTAGCTTTCTAAACCTCATAATTAAGCACAGCTCTGAGGTGTGTTTTGGGTATTCTTAGCCTTTGTCAGTGTAAGTTGTCGTTTTATTAGATTGCACAGAATACGCTTCCGCTAGTTACGCACTCTTGTTCCTTCTAATTATATAATTTTGAGAAGTTGAAGCTATGATTTGGCCTTGGTGATGGTGTCACCGGCACTTTGTTATGACTAAGACCTTCAGGATCGGGTCAAGGTCGTTACATATTTATTTTGGTGTGCGATCATTTTTATATATCTTCTTTTTTCTTCAAATTGATCCTGAAATTCTTGTCTTTTGGCAATGAAATATCTTTAGTTAAATAATCTATGTAGGAATAGGGTGGAAACTTCTATTCATTAGTGAACATCTAATGATTGGTTAAGCAATGAAATGCCTTGTGGTTTTACATTAGCCAATAAGATGCGCCAATAAGATGCTAATAATGAAGGAAAGGAGACGATATTGGAGTACTTAGTTAGATGACAATAGAGAACTGTAAACCAAGGACATTGTAGGATAAATAATTCAACTTATATACAATAGTGATTGTGAAAACTATAGCAATCAATAATCATTTTTTCAATGAAAGTTGGCATTTGAACAAAGTGGAAGTTATGGAACTTAGACTATTATGTAGGGATTATGTTTAAAAAAAAATCATTAGTTTATTTTCCCTTTTATATGCTCTGAATTATTGTTCATGGAATCCATGGTTCAAAGCTGATTTGAACAGTGATCGTGCATTTTTTTTTTTTTTTTGCATTACACATAAAGAAAACATTGCCACAAAAAGATCATATGATTTCACCATCTTTTGACTATTGGTTATTCATTGTCAAGTTTTGTTTTGACCCAAGTCACATAAGTTGGGCACATGAACGAAAGTGAGTGAGAGCGTGAAAATGCTTTTCAATAATAACCCATAGGACCCATACTACTAAATTTAGAAAGAGAGAATTGAAAGCAAGAGTGGGTATCATGAATTGTAAGTGAGAGCAAAGTATCCTACCACTGGATTATTTGACCTAGGTTATGACTGAAAAAACTTCCTCAAAAGCCTTTTAACTTCACCATTTGTAGCTCTTACTGGTGGCTGAGGATCAGCGGAATGCTCCTTGGATCGAGCGGAGCAAACTCCAGCGAGCCGGAGGATTGGATCAAGTTGATCGAACTCCTCGTGTTCGTGTGATTTGATTGATATATGAATTGTTTCATTATTTGTCATTTCTGGGTCTTTTCGTTGCATTCACATACAACAAGAAACAACCACCAGTGTTTGGTGCAGCACTTGCATGGGGGGGAGGTTACGTCCTTTATGAGTTAATGTAGCTATTCCACCCTGCCATTCCCGACACGAGGAGGGAATTGAGTAAGAGGTGACCTTCTACTGAGAGCGAGAATTGAAGAAAACAGGGTTTTCAAATCCAACAAAAAACGATTTCTATGTAGAAAAACCTTGAGTTTGGAGAAGATCGTGGATGAAAGGCTATAGCTAAGAGATACATTTCTTGAAAGTTTCTCCTACTTTACTAATTTCCTTGCCTAGTATTCTGAGGGCTTTACGCTTTACAAACTAGAATTTTGCTTGATTTGCATCTTTTTCTTCCTTCATCTTGAGAAATTATTGTGCAAGAAGTTGACGTTTTGGAGTTGTACATTTTAACTCTCTAATATCCTTTATTGACAATGAAGTTCAACCATGAGGCTTTCAGTTCTATGAAAGTTGCACAGTAAGTGTATCCCCTATATTGTTGCCAAATGCTATTAGTTAAACGTGGGCTTGTGTCACTTTTTTCATTATAAGTGAAGAGAGCTTCTAAATATTGACTTTCTTTCATTGCCTTTTAATTCTATTGAATGCTAATAGAAATCTAATGGAGGTATTTGATGCAAGTGCCACAATTTATGGCTTTTTCTGTCTCCAAAATTTTGGCTTACGGGCCAAATAACTTTAAACGCTGAGGAAAGCTGATTGTCTAGGACCTTCATTTTGATGATTTTTGGGTCTTTGGTTTTAGTATGAGGTTTTTTTCCATCTTCATGTTTTTTGGCTTAGAAAGCCGGAGAAGATATCCAGAGAATAAATTATGTGGACCAAGTTCATTCTCAATAGTTTTCTACATACTTTTTCAAGGTAGATAAAGACTTATTGGTAATTAGTCGATGCCCCTTTCATGGTTATACAATACATAATTGATTTTGTTGCATTCTCCCATCCTTCAACTTCTTGACAATATGATTCATGGTTGAGTTTTCGCTAGTTTTTTTTGTTTTTTGTTTTTTTGTGATAAAAGTTAATTTAAATCTGTTTCGTAGGTGCTCAATCTTTTTAGGAGAATATCGAGAGAAGGAAGTACACAGACTCATGCTAAAATTTTGCCATAGTTTTCATCTCTCTTCCATCGATGTGTGGCTGAGAAAACAATCTAACTGTCCAGTTTGCTGGTTGCCCTCACAAAAATTATTGGACACAAAGTATATCAGATATTTCGATGGATCATTCTCAACAATGGATAGTGGATACAAAGATGTGCTGGTTAGAAAGAGGCCCGAGGAGTAAACGGGTGGATGTGAAAAAGGGTGACAAACTCATTTTTGCTTGGTCATAGGTTGGTCCAAAGAACGAGAGTCTTGGTTTATGAGTTTGAGATGGAAAACAAGGCTCTAAAGGAGCGCTTTCTTCCTTCTTGGTCCTTCTAGCCGGTAATCAACAATCTACCTTCTTGGATAAAAGTAACGCTCCTGCTATCTATCCTTATTCACAGGGAGACTTTTTGTGTTTTCGGATGTAATAATTGGTATCAAATGAAATAGGTAGCTATGTTTGTGAGTTAAGAGCACTATGTCGAAAGAGTAGGCTTATGTTTACCTCAATGTACATACCTAAAAACTTCCTCATGAAACTTACAACATCACGGGCACAAAATTCATAGGCACGAGACTTCGCGTGCTAGCACGCGTGCTCCATCTTGTTTAAACTAACTTGCTATGTTTCTGTCACGTAGACATGATTTCAACTCATCTCAAAACCGTCTTATAATTGTTCGTTTCAAATTGCTGAAGTTGATGAGAAAGTAAAGGATTAAGGGCTAAGATTATATTGGGTTTTTATGGAATCAATTATATTGGGTTTTTATGGAATCAATTATACTATATCTTACCTGTTAAGTAAAAGAGGATTGCGCAAAATTTTTCGGTGGGGCCTTTTGGACTGATTTTTCCTATTATGCCCCTCAAATTGGCGGGCTTGTCTTTTGGTTAATAGGTATTTAGGTATTTTTAATCTGCAGTAGTGACAACGTCGTTGTATTGAGGTGTGCTGATCTCCGTGGTTGTGATTTGATTTGTCCATAAATGTGTATATATTTCATAATGTCTTTGGATTTTGTTTCGAGATTCCTTTAATTGTTCCCTTCTTGTGTTAGCTGTTTGTACTATGATGGGATGGATGGCTTGCATTATCCTCCGAGGTACATTCTCCTCACAAAAGGGTTTCCAAGTCGTTTTGCACCAATAACTCATTGACTATCTATCTATACTTCTTATAAAAGTCCCAACATGTTTGTCTACTTTTTAACTCCTAAACTGCCCCTTTATTTTGTTTGTTTCCGATGACTACCTTTTTACATTTCCCGCACTAATAGAACAATGCTTTTTTGTAGTTTAAAATATCCTTCCTTTGCCTCCAAGCACTACGTAGGTTGGGAAGTGGGAACCAAAATAAATTGAAACGACCCTTAAACTGTTTCGAAGCATTCAATCGGCCCATTAACTGTACGACTGTTCTGTCTTTTTTTTTTCTTCTATCTCTCCCAAATTTATAGTGCAATGGTCGTTATATGGCATGGGATACATTACTTCAGTTTATGATTTTGTTTCTAATGGAATACTCTTACTTTATTCCAAAAGCAGGCAAAGAACAATGTGATGCAAAAGATGCTGAAGTTTGCGGAAGAGCCCTTGAGAATCAGATTGCATAATTAGTTTCTCAAACCAATATTGAGGAACAGGAGTGTCAAGCAGAGATAAATGCTTATAATCAGGTGATTAGTTTTTCTCTGCCTTAAAAAAACACATACTCTACTGCTTTCTTTTATCCGGATTCCTAGATTTTGAAAAATACATGCCATTCGTTGCTTGCTTCCTTTGTTAATATTTCCCCCCACAGTTTCTCCTGAAGATAGTCTATACAAACTGACCTATTTGAAACTTGTGCAGGTTCAGGCGGAACTAATTGATTTGGAAAGGAAGGCATTCTTATGGAGGCAATTATGAAAGAACGCATTGAGTTCCGGGACTTGACCAGATATCCTTACGAAATTTACATTGTTACTATCTACGTAATGTCCACTTGATTCTCACGCTCAAAGATTTTTCGGGTACTATAAGTTTGTCCTTTTGACCTTCTAGAAAAGAGTGGGGTAAAAAAATAACCATCTAGAAAAGAGTGAAAAACACATCATTGAAACAAGTTATCTTTTTCCTCTTAATAGATTAGGAAGTTTGTTCATACTCTCTTCAGTTCTTTTGTAGATGGAGAAAAGGACATTGGCGGTTGGAGTACCCATACAAAATTATACGCTTCCAAACCAACGAGCATGTTCTTCATGGGTAGCACGTAGGCTATCACCTAACTTAGTAATAAAGGACCAATTTTGGGCTGCCATATTTTGCCTCGATTTTTCCAACTATACCCCCTGAGTTTTAGGTGCGTAGTGTAGCCTTGTTTGCTTGATTGGTTGGCGATGATGATGCATCCTTTTCATTTAAAGGTCATCATTTTCAATGCTCTATCATTTTTATTTGAAGGTTATCTTTTTCAGTGGGTAGTCGGGACGGTTTTTGTTTTGGACTGCTTTATGCAAGTTATTACAACTTAGAGTGGAAATTGCATGAGAATCATGACATTTCAAGGTTTACTAGTTACATATGGTTCTTGAACAGATTCAACTTTTCGGTTTCTGTTGGAACAATGGAAGGACCAATTTCCTCCAGGCTACCTTCTTAAGGAAGTTTCTATTGATAAACCATTTGAAGAAGATGCTTGTTGCTGATACTTCAACTTTGTCCCAGAAAAAACCGCGAGCAACAGTTCGGACTTGGTCTTGAAGTACCAATGGTTTGTAGGAGAAAGAACTCCTTCAAATTTTATTGCCATCCCAGAGGCCACAGGAGTGGTAATGATTTCTAGCTATGTTAATCGTTACTTACTCGTGTCTTCTTGTTAATACATTTTGGGACTTTCTACATTGTAAGGGGACATGCGTTTAATGCACATCTCCCTAACAAGTTGATCTGAATTCAAAGTCATTGTCCCTCAAGTCCCCACTTAAGAACTAGATAATTTATGAAGGGTAGTTTTGGAAGTGAACTGCCTGGTTTTTTCTTTCTAACTTGTCGGAGAGGACTAATATCCTGGGACAATAAAAATGAAATAGATGAGTGATAATAAAGGATGGAGAAAATGAAATAGATGAGTGATAATGAGGGATGGAAGGAGTACCATAGTAATTTCTTTGTATTGCTGATGATTTTTCTGTATGTTCAAGATAATGCTGATAATTCTCTGACCAGTCCTTGATGGGACTGAGTATCCTAATTCCTACAAGATTTGCTATTTCATCACGAGTTTCACCTAGTATGTTCTTTTTTGTTCTTCGAGATGATTGGTTAATATTGAACTTTCCTCCAAAACATTCGCTGCAAATAATTCTTGTTTTATCGCAAAGGAATTGGATGGCCGAAGGTTTTGAAGATTGATGTGCGTGGGGAACTAATGGAGGGAAACACTATGAGTGGATACGTTGAAGTTGCATGGTGTGGTGGAACTCCAGGAAAAGGGGTTGCTAGGTATGCTCCCATTTCGTTACTTATCAAGTATTATTTCTTCAATATAAAAAAAAGGAAAATAAAAACTTGTAGCTCTGTATAAACTATTGTTCTCAAAATGCACTTTCCTCTTCCTTAGTGATTTTTCTATTCTGAAATCGCCAGCTGGCTAAGGAGAAGATGGAATAATAGCCTTGTAGTAATTGTTGGTGCAGAAGATGAGCAATACTAGCTGACTCTAGATGACCTTGATTCATGTTTGGTTTTTGTGTACACTCCAGTGACAGAAGAAGGTGTCAAAGGAGAGCCTCAGTATGCTATCACTGATACTGAAAAAGCAGGTATCGATAGAAAAACTTCTGTGAATTTTCTTTGCTAAATTTTTGTTTTTCTTGTTCTTCAAATTCATTCTCACTTTACCACTGTAGTCTTGATTGACTTTCTTTGCAATACCAGCATAATTGCCTCCATCATTGCCTCCTTTTTTTTGGAGGAAATTTTCATGTTTTTAATTTTCTCTTTGATTGTTTCTGATATTGTTCATTTGTCATTGGTGTACTAAAATATTTGTCTTCCGACCATCAAAGTATCTTGTTATCAACAGTTGAAGTATCATGTTATCAGCAGTCAGTTGATTTTCGGGTCATTAGTCATGATTTCAATATCTTTGCTTATGCCATTTTTTGTTTTAATCATGTCACTAAATTTTGGAGTTCAATATGGTAGCTTATGATGTTACTATGCTTTTACTACTGTTCACTGGTTTTCTCTTCCTAGAGTTCTTGTTCTTTGCCCACTTGGTTCAATTTAGTTGCGGAATCATGAAGGCATGATAACATCTATTAATTCAAAATTACCATATTATTGCCAGCTCACCCTTTAGTCGATGATGTGCAAATTATCGGTGAAGTTGTTGAAGGAGGTACCATCAAAGGTATTGGATAATACTTTGGAGGAAGAGGGGGTCAAAGCAAATTTGAGTGGTTGCGTGAGGATAAGAACAACGGGTTAGTATTCTATTACGAAGTAGTTAGAGTTCTATATGTTGGTTTGACCATTCTTTTAATCTTACTTTTCAAAGACAGAAGTGTAGATTAGGTGTTCAATATTCACATGCTTTTCTGAAACTGCCATTTCGGCTACATGGTTTAAGTCTTTTAAGTGGTACAAAATTGCAATTTCTTTTCTGTCAAACACTTATTTTTTGGATTTGCAACATAGGTAAGTATAGCATGGTGATGGTTTGGGTCTGCTAGTTGCAAATGTCGAGTGGCCAAGTGGGTTATGCATGTGGTATGTCTTCTTCAAAACAAAAAGATGTAAGCTAAGTTTATCTGTGATTCAGTTGTATGCTGTCTATATTCAATCCTTGCTCTCAAATCATAAGAATAAGGGTTTTGCTTTTATTTTTCTCTTTCTTTCTCCTCTGAATGCATCGGACTATCTTGTTCTATTGTTGGAAGCCACTCTTGCTTGACACTTGAGGGGGTTGTGTCCACCTTTTACATCACGTAGAACACAGATGTTTTAAGTTAATGAAGTACCTTGTGATCTATTGAAAAACAAAAAGGATGTAAAATTTACCCACTAAATCCAATAACAATAACAGAACCCATTTAGTCCCCAATCATGGGGGGTATGGGCGGGGAGGATTGGAGACAAACCTAAACTTTAACAACATTTGCACAAAGTGGCTGCTTTTTCACAAATTTGGCAAAGAACTAATTTCTCTTTCATAAATTTATAGAGGACTTTTTGTTCACACTTTGTTTGTAGTATAAAGAATGTTAGAAGATTTCTTTTGGGATATAATAAATGATAATGTTTAAGTGGATTTGCCATGTAGAAATATTAAGACATTATTTAATGTACATTCATCTGTGTTTCTTAAATTCTAGTGATCCAGTTGTCTCTTTTCGTGGTCCTTGCATGAATTCCTGACACAGGGACTTATTATTTTGTGTTTTTAAAAACACGAGCAGGGTTTGGGATTGGAGGGGTATAAGAAAGAGGACACCGGAGGTGCACGACGGGGATGAGTCAAGATCAGGGATCATTGCTAAAAGGGGCTAGATTTCCTGGCTTTTTTTATGTCCACTTAATATCATTGCTATGTATTAGTTCAGGATACACCGCTTAATTATGTGTTCTTCCATGATTTTGTAGCAAGTTACCTAATCTATTGTGTCGGTTTTCTTTTATTATTAAGGAGAACTACAAGGGAAGGTAAACAAGGGCGGGGTTTGCGGTTGGAGGCATATCAAAGAGAGGACACCAGAGTTGCACGGTAGGTGAAATATGTATTCCTTGTCTCTCTCTCTCAAAAAAGTCTAGGTTATTCGATCATTATTTTATGGGTTGCCATAATGCCACGAATTGTTTTTCTAATGCCTTATTTCCTGTTGTTTGACAGTGTCGCCCAATTTGTTATGTTTGGCTTTTCTCTTTCTCCTTCTCAACAACAGACCACTTCTCATATCTTTACCTCTTTCATTCCGTTTGCATTTGCTTCAGTTATTCTCGATTCCAAATTCAACCTCTTCATTTGCAGAGGCACAAACAATTAGATGTCATCAAGAACCTTTTCCGTTGGTGGACAATCAATTTGTTAGATCGCCATCCCAAAGTGGTAGGGGTGAAAAATGAGAAAACTGGGTTGTGTTAATTTCCTTCTTCATTCCTCTTTATCTTTTTTCTATTGATTGAGGAGCAGGTTTTGATTATTATTATTTTTTGAATTAAAGGAAGATGAATTCTATACTCTGTTGCTACTACCTGCATCTATACCTGGTTTGATCTTTGGGAGAGAATGAGATGGACTCTTGTAGCTGATCAAAGTAAAAAGAGATGGACTTGTGTGGGGAGTGTGTGAGGGGGTGGGTGGGGTGGGGGGGTTGGGGTTTCATGTGTGACATGTATAAAGTGGTGGAAAGAGAAGTGGTTTGAAATTTGAACGCCTCACTATCCAAATTCAAAATGCAATTGTTGGAGTACCAAACCTTTATCTTGAATTCGGCCGGAGTTTGCAAATCAATTGCCACCACCACTGGCCACGCAGAAATCGCAAAGAAAGAAGGGGGATTTTCAGACTCCGCTAAACAAAATCCTATGACTTTCCTTGTAGAGGGCTACTGGCTACTCATGAGGATGGAATTTGTCAAAATCTTGTTAGACCAAGTATCTTTGATGGTTATAACATGCCACTTTTATTCGAAACTGTTGTTGCAACATCACCTATGACATTCCTTGGAATGGACACTTGGATGTTAGGCGGAGGTTTGCCTTTTGGATCAAATGTGAGCCTTGGTGCATATGGTGTTGGTTTGCCAAATCCTGGGAATCCCTTGGCTAGTCTTGTCATTCTAAACTCTCCTGTTGGATTTAATATGCGATACCCTACTTGGATGAGAAAATTAGGTGGGGGTTTGATGGGACCTTGGCACTTACAAACTGGTTCTAATTTGGAAGATAGCTTCGCATCATCTTTGCTGGAAGAGTTTAAGGGCAATAAAGCTAAGTGTTTTGAGCTTTCTGAAATTGCAAGTCATGTCATTGAGTTTAGGTGTGTTCTATTTTTGTTTTTTTGGACTTGAATACTATTTGATCATGACGAATTCTTGTTACTGATTAAACATTTTGTAAAAGCAGTGCACATTAATACGGAAGCCAATTTGATTCAACAAAAGCTCGAAACAGTTACAACAGATGCGAAAACCTAGCTTTTCGAGCATGGAATGGCATCCCAGAGGAGAGAACTGGATAGCAAGCTTTTTGGGAATGTGCTGACACTTAGCCTTCTGATGAATGGTTGTCTAGTGATCTAGAAGGTATCATCTGATGTCAAACTTCTTTTCATGTTGCTAAATGTTGGTCATGATTAATTTCTTATGTTGATCCTTTTCGTTTAATCCACATGAGATCTTCTTGAAACCATACATGTGGCTTTGGCATGTTTGCGATCTTACATTCTTGTTATATTGTTAGAATTCAATCCATTTCCTTGGTATCAGTCTAGAATTTTTTGATGACAATGGTATTCTCCGAGATGCAAGTTACATGATTTTTTACATGTTTATTTATCTCGTAACTTTCCACTCTATCATTCTCGGGTTCCTTGTCTTCAAATGGTCAAAAACCCTCAACCTCCAATAAATCACTGCATCATCATTCTCATGTTCATATCAATAAAGCATACAGTCTTGAACACGAAGTTAAAATGCCAAAATTCTGACCAGGCCCCTGTGACGCGCCATCAAAATCAAAATATAAAGAAGGGGGTATCCTGAGATTACTCAAACACCCATTCCTGTCTCTTTGGGGAACTAGGTTGAATAACTGGAGGATGGTGATTGGTTTGGCAAACTTTATGTGGACAAGAAGAGTGTATTGCTTTATGGATGAAAAAGAGATGTGGAAAAGAAAAAAGCAGTGTGGGATTGACTGGAAGAGCCCATTATAATATTCATACAATTTCCTCTCTCTACTATAGTCAAAGGTTTAGTTAAATTCTTCGTTAGCTTTTTAATATCTTGCAGCTTGATAAATTTCATTTCAATCTCACAGGGTCCAAGCATTGATACTGTAACCGACACGGGAACTAGTTACTCAAACAGAAAAGATGATATTAGCTCTTGGGAATATCATTAATATAATGGCCCATGCATGCATTGGAGGCAAAAGTGTCGGTGAGGATATCAGAAGACTAGAAAGTGGAGTTCTTGTGGTGTCTGGAACTCTTGGGAGAGTTGGTGACATGATCAAGCGGAGAACATTGCGGACAAGAGCTGTCAAAATGTTGGTTCTTGTAAGTATAAGTTCCTGTTTTTGTGCTTTTTTCCCATTTTGTTATTTCTGCTGTTTTTCTCCGTGTCCGGTTCTTTTCGTAGAGATTATTGGTTTGATATTCACTTGGGGAATTCATTTCTATGTAATCGATATTCACTTGGGGAATTCAAAGGATTAAGAGAGCAAACACCTCTAAAGATTCCGGAAAGTGCTGGCATTTCTTTCAAGCCATACATGTTACAAAGTAGCAGCTGGAGCAGGTTTATACACTAAATGCTGGTAACCATTCCCAGTCATGTGTTGGATATCCCAGATGACTTCTTGATCTAGGCCTTACCGGACTTATAAGCGTTCCACACCTTCTCATCAGGTCCCCCAAAATGTGTGAAGAAAAGGAACACTGAAAAAACAGATGGCCATGGCTCTCTGAATCAGATCCGCAGAAAATGGACATACTGTCAGTAACTAAACCCCAACTTTATATGTATTCCTTGGTTGATAATCTTCCAAGGATAACAGCTTACCTTACAACAATGTACTTAACCAAACCATTTTCTAGCAAGGGGTACGGGTCTGACTTCCCTCACAGCCTCCCTAGCAGATTTGATTGTAAAGCCTTGTGCATTGAAGGTCCACACCACAGAAAGCTCTAGGGTAGAATTAGGGATTAATGATCTAGAAGTGTTGTCCATGATCTCTATAGTGACAGCATTCTTCCTCCTGGGTCTACACCAAGAATTATTTCAAATCAAAGTGTCACTTTGATTAGCATGAAGGGACCCTCCCTAAAATGAACAAAATCCTGTCACCAAATCTGGAACAGAGGCGACCGAAAGGATGCCAATTGTCAAACCAAAGAAAAGTCCTAGCACTATTGTCAATTATGTTATTTGCTTTATCCAAGATTGAACCATCAACCATACCCCTCAGCTTGAATATTTTCCTGATATGTGTCCTTTTTTGGTTGTGGTTTTTTCAAAAACATAAAAATGACGACACTTCCAAACAGAGCCTAGAATGTCTGTTAGTAGAGTAACGAAGAAGACAGCCAAGCCAAAGCAATTGTATATGTACATTGTGAAATGGGTAACATAATGATGAGTCATATGTGTTTTGTTACATGTACAGGAATCAGAGAGGGGTATTTAGGGACGCAGAAAAATCATTTACCTCTTCTTGATATTATAGGGAAAGAAATTTGAAAAGCAGGTAAGACATGAGCCAGATTCTAAAAGCAAACAGCTTTTTCTATATTCTGCGAATGCATTGGATCAACATACTCAGCTAATTAGAGTGTGAAACAGCAGAACCACGAAAACTGGCCTGCCAATTCGAATGGTAAATTTATACCCAAAAAGATAGATAAAGGTGACTAGGATTTTAAGAGCATCTCAAACAGCTTAAGCAAACCTGGATTTTGGCTTAAATGGCTACCAAACACCAAAAAAGCATGGCAGACTAGCCCCAAACTCTCTCCACTCTCTTCTGCTAAAATGGCCTAAATAGGCGAATAACTTAAAGTTATTCAGAAAGTGTTACATGATTCTGTGGGACAAGTTACCCCTCGTAGTTTCTCAAGATCAGCCCCATGGATCATACAGTTGCCAAGTCTCACAACACCCAAATAATTGCGTCGCTGTAATATTCTCAAAACTCAGTAGTTGATAGTGTTCATCACTCCAGAATAAGCAGGAAGTTATGCTCGTAAGCAATTTCTCAAAAATGAGAAGCGTTCGACCGTTGGACATCAAAATGCAACCTTTGAACTTTGATAGCATAGCTGTTTTGTAGGTGGTGTTATCCTTTTGGCATTGTGTCTAATGATATTTTCATGGTTTTCTGTTGAGCAGAAAATATTGTTCTGGATTTTTTTTACTTCAGCTGCCACATATGGTATATTTGTATAAGTTGAGAACAGTGATGTTTGGTCTAATTTTGGCTATCTTTCCAACAGGTAATACTCTACCAATTTACTCAAAATTACAGATAAATTTTTGATATCTGCATTTTAAAGTGGGCAAGAATTGAATGATCTATTTCACTGTTGAGTTGCAATAGTTGTGGTACTCTGGCTTCTACATAAAAAGGACTCTTTGATCCTCTTTATGATTGGCGGGTAGATAATTTTTGGGCTTCTGATTATCACTACTATCTGCACCATGCCCATAAGGACAACTCTGGATGAGCACAGAGTTGGACGAAGGAAGGGCACCAGCATTATGCTGTAGATTTACCTCCATAGAGGACAGCATCTTCATGTGGGCCAACGCAGATGCAGAAAACAAAAGGAAGCCATAGATTGGCCGTCTTAAGTTGCCAGATACAGTGATGAAAATCCAGAATATCATTACAAGCACAACATGTGCTTTTTGAGAAAAACATTCTAAAGCTTAATACTAAACAAAGAGAATAGTTTGAGTTGTTACCGCTTTTACTGTCGATTAGGCATTTGTCTAGTTGAACGGAAATCTTTCCCCATATTTTCCCTCTCCCAATTTTGGTTATTCTCTCTCTTTTTTGGGGGTGTGCTTGTTGGCGGGTTACACGTAGAGGTAACGCATGACTTCTCGCAGGTGCAATATTCTATTACTAAGAGATGGTATCCACAATGGCGATGCTTGGACTCTTAAATTTCTGATGTTGATGATTATTCAAAATCATCCTTGCACACACTTTTCTCTTTATCTCGCTTCACTTGTTTTTCATGTCTTTAACATATTGTGTTCAAACAGCATGAACATAAAAGCTTAAGACCTTTTTCTTTTGTGACCCTAAGCAAAAACATATTCTCGCTCATTCTTAGTTTGTGAAGAGATCACTGGAATTGCTTTCCCATTGTCTTTACAAACTTGGATATCTTTGTCTGGTGCATTGCTTTTACACATTCAGGATGTTAAGTTTTTACCTGTACTTGGTAACCAAGCAGTGGAGGAAGACGGCCATTTGCACTTTGGCGAAATCTGTTCCAAGACAAAATCTCATGCCACAACCAAATGCCATGAAATGTTTGGATGCACCAGTTAATTCCATTCCTGCATGTCATCATCATTTCGAATAAGTAATGGGATGAGAATTCCTGATAGATGGATGGGATTTTCAGAACTATAACCAACTGTTGGATTCTGGAATGTGGGAGGAAATGAAATGAGTTAGAAGAAAAAATAGCAGGTAACTCTTGAACAATCTACTTACCTGCCATCTCCGTGGGTTGAACTCAAGGGGATCATTATATTTGGCAGGGTTCATGTGTATAGCTGGAGGACAGACCATAACAAACCAATCGGCTGGAATGTTATAGCCTGCATTATTCTGAGGTTTTGTATCAAGCTATGTTAAAAACAAGTGTTTTCGTTTCTATGAACAATGTCAAATTGCTATAGTTAGAAATTGACCAGCTGACCATATGTATACATGTACCCAGAAACTTGATTTCTTCCAGTGTCTTTCTGAAGATTCCTGGAGCTATGTTTGCCATCCTGACTGTATCATTCATGAACTGCAATTTTAATTGACAGTTACTACCATTGAATTTAAATACTCCTAGAATTTTTCTTCAAAAAATCAGGTTTGGCCTACCTGAAAAGTGAATTTCATTGATTTATATTCTTTCCATGTAATTTCCCGTCTTGTTAGAATTGCCTCATGTTCTTCCTGCGTTGGGTTTAGAGAGTTTGTCAAGTGGGATAACAATACGTGATTTGACGTTGCAATGGAGGATTTTATTCCGGAATAGCTTATATTCACTGACCGTTAGTTCCTTGAGCACCAAAGGATTCTCCAAAAGAAATTTGGTGGCCATTGTTATTGCCAGGAAAGTTGTCTCAAAGCTGACAAAGACTAGCACAAACATTAAATCCAGAGCCATCTCCTCTGTGAGTATTCAGCATTGTATCCTCTTTCCCAAGTTCTTCAAGGACATAATCAAAGAAATCACTTTGTTTCTCCCTAGGATTTGCCCGTCTTTCTTGTAACAGGTTCTTCAGCATCCTCATTACCTTCTTCCTTCCCTGAACACACTTAGAAGTGTCATATGTTCAAAATATTTCCTATGTAGGAATGTTACTGCCTAATGGTCCACTTTGTCATCTGGTAATAAATAATACCGGTTCACCACTTTCATTATGGTTTTAGTGGTGGTTTCAAGAAAATCTTTATCTACCCACTATCTCCATTTTTTTAAAATTTAAGTCTTCTTATAGTGGAAGATTCTACCAGTCTTCTTGAAAATCTGTTTGTAGCCTATGATATCCATTAATCAAGGCACTCAAGTCATCCTTGTGCATAGGTTAGAAGACACTTATCTATAGCGTGTAAAAAAGGATCATGTCCCAAATTAGCGTTATAGTATTCAACTTGAACAATATGGCTAGAGGTACATGTAAAATTGACCGTCCAATAAAAATGTGTCACGTTAAGGTCACTTTGCAACAAACGTTGAGTAACACACCTGATTTTTTCCTATGCCAAAGTGCTATGTGGGTCTAGTGTGACTAAGTGGCAGTGATTTGGTTTTATCTTCGCGAAATCATGGAGTGAATTCATGTGTAGTGCACTCCATGGTGGGACACTTGACAACAATTTGGTACGAAAACAGAAACACTTATAGTGCACTTAGAGGTAGTGCACCATGATCCTGAAACTGTAGATAGTGCACCATGATCCCTAAAGTTTCTGGAATATCAGGAGAAGTTATAGATAGGATCTTAGTTAACAATCATTTCAAAAAGGATTGGAACGTAAAAACAAAAACATTATATTGGTACAAATTACGAGAAAGCATTGCATACAGTGAAAGGGATTGGATCGTAAGTGGCAATGCCATGAAACCACTTTCATCACATGCATAGTTTGTTTGATACAGAGTAAAGCAAGGAGGGGCTGATGCAGAGAGATAAGAAAGAGAGTTTTTTTTCTAGAAAATCAAAATAGGCTACAAGTATGATTCAGTTAAGAATCATTCGTCCTAACCATGTTGCCGCCCTTGTTCCCTCGCCCCGAGGGATACATTTCTAATATTGTGAAGTTCCGCAAGGACGTCTCTAGCATTCATTCTCTCATTGGGCCGTGCAGCACAACATAAAACTCAAATTTGAAGGACTGAGACAAGGCAAACTTCAAGTTTATTAGTGCTTGGTGTGATGGTTTGCCTAGTTCTACTCGGATGCCTTTCTTCTTCTGATATGATCTGGGGATTGTGACGACCCAAATTTTTACATTGCCTGAAAATAAATGCATCTCCAATAGTTACAAGTCTCCAAGATAAATATACATGGTGGGCCTAAAAATCTCCAAAATTATCCGGATTTTCCAAATACTCTCTAAAGCTTAATCCTCCAAATACTCCAACTTGGGTTCTTACAGTTTACTTGCAGATTTGCACTTGAAAAATATAAAAAGGCTGGGTAGTATATGCAATACGAGGACAATAAACATGACTTGAAATAAGGATACACTCAATAAAACGATGATAACAAATCAAGCTTAATCAATCTGAACGACAAATGTTCAAGAAAATACAGGATGTTACAATCTCCCCAATTTAAGAAATTTAGTCATCGAAATATACTGGCCTAATGACCTCAAAATGTTCGGTATCCTATTTACCTCAAGAATCCCAACAACATTTCCGTTGCAAACACTGAGGAACGCAAGGTTCCCTACATGAGGGTATAGAAAACCCACCAATACTTGATATGATAAGTGTAGAATGGTCACGCGCTGATGCATACGATGGCATGTAACTCCTTAGTCCTTCCCACTTGTAGAAGTGGATGGAATGATTCTAGGAGCGGAAAACTGGAAAAGCATCTCCTCACACCAAATCCTTGATAGCAAGCAAAGCTTGAGGGTCTGTCTCTTTTGACATGGGGAGAGCAGTGGTGCTGCCTGTGGCCACGGTGAAAATTGTTAAAACAAAACAGAGGACAGGCATTGCACTTCCTAGCTTTTGTAAACATGTTTTGGTGCTAAAATATATGAAGGGGAAAGGAGGTGATGACTGACAAGCTTCTAGGTGGATCAGTTCCTCTACATGCCTCATCCCTCCTCCATACTTTTACTTTGTGTGTCTGTTCCGACCCACGACTATGATTTGAATCGCTAATCTCGTTAGAATTCATAATGAAGACTAGGATTGCAAAAAGTTAAGTTGACTGGACGTGGATTGGTGAACAAGTTGAATTTTATTATGTGAAGTGGTTTAATTGTTTCTACATATTTTGCCGTGAATTCTTACATAATAGTATTAAGACAAGTCTATGCAGTGGTCAAGTCAAAGAATTGCTAAGCATCCTGTTTCAGGTGCGTGGCCAGTATCACTTTCGTGTGATTGTAAATTCTTTTCATAGGGGTGGGCTCACCTTTTGAATACTCCAAAGTGTCGAGTCGCACACAACTGACTGAGGCCATAGCCCAATAGTTTTTTTCCTTTTTCTCCAACCTAGACTGGTTCATGCTCTAAAGTCGAACATAGATCTCATTTTCCTAAACATGGAAAATAGTTTTTCTTTTTCATTCCGTGCAAACAGAGCACCATACCAAATACCCAATGATAAGCTACTGTCTTTAATAACCGAATAAAAGCATTTAATAACAGAATAAAAGCCTATCGGTTTGTTTTCCCAGAAAGCATAATGTTACCACATACTCGAAAACGGTTCAAAACTCACACCCAACAGGAAATTTGTTTAACCACACAGTGAATGAAGAAGCTTACGTTACCTAACAATTGTTAACCACTGATACAAACTAGAATAAAACCATGTATTCAATGCACTAAATAAATTGTAGTATTTGTCTTTGGCTACTGATTTTGTCACTTCTTTTTTGTTAACGCCACTCTTCTGTAAGTGTATTATTGGTGCAAAAATACACTTGCAGGAGAGTGACGTTAACAAAAAAAAGAGTGACAAAATCATTTCCCTTGCCTTTGCTCAAAAACTTCTTTTCTGTTACAAAATTGGTCTGAATTTGTAATAACTACCGAACTTTTCTTTTCAAAAACTCAGTTGCCATTTCACAAGAGGCCTTGTGTTATACAACATTGTTGTAACAGTTGAGCAATATCTCATATATAACCCAACTAATCTCTCACACCAAATGTACAACAACTTGCATAAGAAATTAATCCATGAATCAACAAACAAAGTTAAAACATGCGTTTAACTCTCTAGGTGACTGTTGGGTGTCATATTTGTGTACATGTAATCCTATCATCAAAAAGAACCATTATTAATATCAATCAATGCATCATTAATTTTCTATTTTGTTTCCCTTTTCTCCAACGGAAAAAAATAGAATTTATTGACCATCATAAGAATGATTCCCACGTTTTCTTTTCCCAATAAATGCCTGTCAAGTGGTTCCAAAGCACATGCATATGAATATCCAATTCATGTTAGGGCAGTAGCACAAATAATCAATGATAATTGACTACAACTATACCCAATTCATGGGGAATGCTTCAGTGGGAAAAATGAGCACACAGATTCCATATACAAGCTTAAGTTCCATACCAACAAGAATACTCGTTAGCCAGTTTTTTTATCCCACTTCCGGATATATCAAACTGTAATTCTACGGTTTCAATCTGCGAAATCAATCACCAAACACTTCCACCACAAAAAGTAAGTCCGGATATGCCTGGAAATAAAATTACTCATGCTAATAATTCAATCAATACTGCCTTAGAACCCAAACGGCAGAACTAAAATTGATTTTTCCAACTAACACATCATACTGATCATACCGAAAATCAGAACGTAGCACCGATTAAAAATATAAAAATGCTATGGGTAGGACTCATATCCCAAAATTGAGTCAGTAGATTAGCAAAAATGAATTTTGCTCTTGATAAACGAGCAATTAACAAGAACCCGTCTACGGACTCGAGGCAGGTTGTAAACGTACCCAAGCGTCAAATACTGATAACAAAACACAGAATTTCTCTTTTCAAAACTGAGAGTTTGTTTGCACCCATTTTTGGCCAAAATTAGGAAGGGAATAGAAGAATGGCCTTGGAGGTAGTTTCAAGCCTTATAAATCGGCCACCTGCAGAATTGGGCCTTTGGAAGAATTTAAAGTGGCCACAATTAGGCCAAATTGAGTTTGGAAAGGCAGGAGAGAGTTTGAAAATTGATTAGGCCACATTAATATTTGGAGAATGGCCTAATTAGTCAAGGCCCAAATTGATTTTTTTAGATCTAGGCCCATTTTCAAGCCTCGGCCCAATTAATCAAAGCCCGGACTAGTTTTTCAGGCCTATCTAGCCCAATGAGGCCAAGATTCGTTTTTCAGGCCTAGGCCCAGTTTTTTGGATTTATTTAGGCCTAAAACTGACCAAGTCAAGAAGGCCATATAAGCTGCTTAGTCATGCTTGGAAAACAAGCTGCTCACAAACAGCTCAAAGGCCTAGAAGCTTCTCCCTAGCAAGCTGCTCAAGTAGCTCAAAGGCCAAGCTGCTCACAAGCAGCTCAACCAGGCCTGCGTTTTTGGCTTTGGTGGGCCCAAATATCCCTTTTTTACCAGCATCCATGCATGCAAACAGCTCAATTAGACCAAGGACACATGGCAGCCATGCATGGAGACATCCCAAGCAGCTCACAAGCAGCTTGGGCCTGCACAAGCAGCTCAAAGGCCTAGAATGTTCTTGCTGGGCAGACCTGGGTAAGCTGCTTACAAGCAGCTCAAGGTCTGAGTGGACCCCATCCTTCAGCATAAAGCAAGGCCAAGGACAGGTGGCGTACATGCAGCCCCTTGGAGCTGTTGGTTAGTGATTCACCCAGACCTAAGCAAGCTGCTCACAAGCAGCTCAAAGGCCTGGATGCAGAAGTTCCTTTTACTCTTTTACAAAGTTTTATGCAGAAAAGAAGGGCTTTTCAGGCCTTTACCATTTCCTTGGAGTGAAAGGCACGTTTTGCTCAGAGAACACCCCTCATTGGACCATTTTGAAGCTGCTCAAAGCCTAGACCTTTGCTAGAAGGCCACATGGCGACCATGCATTGGAGCATTTTGAAGCAGCTCAAGGCCTGTGACTCCTATAAATCCTAGTTTTGGAGGCCTTGGCCAGGGTCCACGACCATAAAGCCTCCGGCTTACCCAATTTACCTTTCAATTGTCTTTCAACTATTTTTATTTTTAGGTCCCCGACCAATCAAGCCCCCGACTTACTCATTTTATTTTTCAATTATCTTTAATTTCCTATTCAATCTAGCCAAGCCTAGATTTTATCTCACTTCCTTGTAACCAGACTTTATTAAACCGTTAATGAAGTCCCTTTATTTCTGTTTTAGGCCTTGCTCTACATTTCTTTCCATTTTTCACACGATTAGGAAATTTTAAGTACTTAGCCTGCAAAGGCAAACCACGAATCTCCTCACGGTCTCCACCCTTAGGCCATGCACTTTCGTTCGATTAGAAGTCAGATTTTGAGGCTTCCAGGCCTTGATACGAATTTGGGCAGCAATCCTGCCCTGGCACGCCCGCATCAGGCCTAGAACTGCACTACTCGCTGTTCCTAGGCCAGTTTTCACTTTTCGGAAACAAACAGAGTTCAAACAATATTAAAACCGAAATATTATCTGCATGTATAAGTCCAAATCTGTTCGTAACCAGAAATCGTTTTCTAAAACAGAATAAACCTGTTTGTCAAAAAAGGTGTTTTCCAGAAAAATCAAAAAATGTCTAAAGATTGTAAGAAAAACATAGTGCAGAAAACAATAATTGATTTTACTAATTTCTGAAAATTTACAATCGAACAGAACATTACATGAATTGGAATTACAGAATATGAATCATAAACTATAATTAAGGGTGTTAGAAACTGCAAACCGAGACCCGTTTTATACAATGGTGCCCTTAAGACAAATTCGCTGCCTCACTGGTGTTGGAGGTTGTGTCGGTATTTGTCTCCCAGGGTTGACTTGGTTTCCACTCAGCTGCTGTAAACTGCCTGTCGAACCAACTTATGTATGTACTCTCTCTCTCTCAAAAAGAAATATTGTATTGCAGAAGAAGTAGTAAAGGAGCTCTGGATGTTTTTCGGTGTTAAGAAACAAAGGAGCCACACTCCTTTATATAATCGAGGAGGAGCCTTCTCATTGAATATGAGAATTCAATAGGGGGAGCCTGCCCATTCAATAGGGTCAATTCAATATTCATATTGAATATAGGAAATTGAATACGGGAAATTTAATTTCTAGAAAAAAACTGCTATAGTCATTAATCCAGCAATTGATTCCATAATTAAATCGTGGGTTTTATTCTGGGCATTCAATCCAACGTTAATCAGCCGCGCACAACTAAATTTGTAACTGGACCATCCAAACGCGAATGGTATTGACCCAATAAAGCACAATTAATTCCAAATCAATCAAGACTAGACCATAGACCACAAACCTCGAACCACAGGTCGCAGACCCGCGAATCCTAAGCTCCGGCCCCGGCCCTGGTCTAATTTAGGTGTTTGGTGATGGTGCGCACGCACGTCATTTGGCTTTTCCAATTTCCATAATGAGACAATTTCTCATTCATATCTTAATGGAATTTGTTCATTGTTGTTGGGCCCACCTAACGTGGTGTGGGTCCCACCAAATTCCCTTTGGTAAAATTCCATTTTCCAATAGTTAGTTCTTCACTCCCCCTTTCAAGGGAGAGGCCCGTGGTAACTACTAACCTTCTAACTTCTACTAACATCCTATCGTCTGACAAGAAAAAAAACCATGGGACTTGTAGTGGACAGATCGGAGAAGGCTTTAGGCCTGGGAAACGGGCTTTGGGGTTCTTAAGAATATTGGAAAGTAACGAAAAGAAAGAGTATTCAGAGGCCTAATCAATGGAGTTCTACCAAATAAGAGCCCCAAAAAATAAGCCCCATACATCATCTCTCAAAGGTGATAAGGTATGATCTGAAGGTCGTTTTTTAACCATTAGACTACCAAAGGAACAAGAGATGGGAATATGATACTCAAAATAGTTAATCTACATTCAGTAAGTTTTTGCTTTATTGAATTAACAGGATGAATACGATCTAATCATCGAATGAAGTTACATTCACTACAACAAAAAACATCATCGGTGACAACCTTTGACACCCTTCAGTGACAAAAAATTGGTCTTGACACTGAATATACTCAACGGCGACAAATAATTTTACTGTATGTCACCGAAAACCTTTGGGTGGCCAGGGTAAATAATGAAGAGATTCAGTGACAAAATATTTGTCACTGAAGACAAATTTCAGTGACAAGTATGAAGTTGTCACTGAAAAGATCATTTAGTGACAAAATATTTGTCATTGAAAACAAATTTCAGTGACAAATATAAAATTGTCACCGAAAAATCCCAATTTTCGCACTCCCGGGCTCTAGCTAATTTAGGCGGGCTGTCAAAAACCAAAAAGAAATTTTTTTCAAGCAAAACGACAGTCGTTTTACTTGTCAGGAAAACCCAGCCCTAATTAACTTTCCTCTTTTCCCTTTGTCCGGTCTCCACTTTACTCCTCCTCCCAATCTCCACTCCCGCGGCCATTCCCGCAGAGCCACGCTCCCGCAGAAGACTTCCATCAGCCCACCAACCGGCGGCCGTCGCTCCGATCAGCGCAGGTCATTTTCTAGCCCTCTCAGTATCTCACCCTATCGTTCTCTCTCTTGATCACAGAACGCTTATGTATATGTTTTTTCACGCACTCTCGATCTCTCTCTTGACTTCATCTAGCTAAGCAATTTTTTTTTTGATTCTATCTCCACTGAAAAGGTAGCACACTTTATCTCCGCCCTCTTCCACGCCAGCCGGAACTCACCAGCACCACCACCATACTCTGTGATTTCTGGTATTCCTCCACTCTCCAATCTCTTGATTTCATGGATTTTTTTATTTTGCATGTGAGTTTTTAATTCGATTTTGTAGATTTAAAGTTTGAATCGGAAGCTAAGGTATCCTCACGATAGTCAAAATCAAATGTATCTGTTTTATTTGAGATGTTCAATCTTGAAGATTTCGTTTTCAGTATGGGTTTCAGCTGACCATTTATTTTGGAAGAACGAGGTTAAATGTGGGTGAAATTAATTACTTATTTCTGAAATTTTAGAACAATGAGGGCCACTCTTGGTAAGATATCTGGTCTTTGGCTGCTTTTGTAGTATGGCGATGTTCTAATAGGCTTTGGTCCTTGGTTTTTTTTTTTTTAATCTGCAAACAGAAACGTCATTCATTACGTTGAACCCCTGTTATCAATGTTGATTGCAAGATGGTATAAAAAAATATGTACCTATACCAATCTTTTGTACTTTCCTCACTTTTGAAATCTTCCCTATATTTTAGTACTAATTGCTGAAACTTAGAGGGAGTTTAATATTATAATTCCCCTTTTTAAATAATTTTAGAATAATTTTTTAGTTTTCTGCTATCTAGTCGGAATGCGTGAATCCAAATGGGTAAATATTTATATCACTAGCATTTAGAATTATAAAGTATTGCTATGGAATCTATATAACTAATCATTCACACTTCTCCAAAATATAATTGAAAAAGGAATCAAAAGTTGATTCTTACTTTAAAAAGAAAGGTGTTACCAGGTATTTAGGAAATAAAATAATATATGGTGGTATTCTATTGTCATAGCCTAATTAAATATTAATAAGTGCCTTTTGTGTTATGCATAAGTGCATCAGTGGACTTTTTTATATTGTATAGACTTGTTAGTTTCTCCCTAACAGGTTTTTTGTCCCTACTTTTGAAAGAGGACTTCGACATTTGTAGGACAGGGTTTTCGTAAAGGAAAATCTTTTACGCTTGGACTTTTTTTAAAGTGGAGTGTCTTTTGGGACATTCCAAAGTGGAAAATGGAAAAACAAAATGGCACAGAGGGAGTAATAATAGCAACTACCAATCACATATCTTCCATTTTCTGTCTTAGCCATTGATCACATTGTTTTGTTTCTCAGGATTAGCACTGCTTGTCTACTGGTAATTCTCTCCCAAGTATATAGGTAGAAATTGCTTTACCCTGCAACTTTTGCTGTAATCACACTTTAGTTTATTTCTTGTATATTTGAGGTTTCTATTGTGTATTTTCCAGGCCTGGCTTAGTTTTCTTGTCATTACTGGCTTTGGATATTGCCAGCCATTGGTTCCAAATGTATAGGTATTCTAACATATCAAATTTGTATTTCTCATGTTGCTTTTTTATCTGAAGAAAGGTTGAATAGTTCTTGAGATTTGATGTTCGCAAAAGTTTTCTTCTGTTAGAATACATGCTACGTTCCAGGGGATGTTCTATAGCCATTAATAGTTTTCACTTGTTTTTTGCCCACCACTTCTTCGTTGCAGTACATTCTTGGCAGGCAAAGCTAGCCATAAAGATGTAAAAGACAGCACTAATTGGCTATTCAAGGCCTATTATGGAAATCGAATGTTTATGGGTTACTGTTGTGTTGCATGCGAGGTGAATGTCTCTCCGGGTTACCTCTGTTATGACGGTTGTTTCACTTGGATTTGTGCTATTCTTATAAACTAAGTACTTTGGTCTGCAGCTGCTTTACATAACTCTATTTCTTCTGGCAAAGAACCAGAATGAGAATCTGACCAAGGTTAGACTTCATTTGTTTGATGCTGTTATATTTTCTACCTGAATATTGTGACTCTTGAGGATTTTCTTACCCAGGTTATTGCTTTTATAATTCCATTTAGGTTGTAGTGGAGGCTGCCAAACAGAACTCAGCTCTTGCAGTTCTACTAGTGTTACTTTTGGTTGGATGGGCAATCAAGCAGGCAGTAAATTTTATACAGGTAAGAAGTATGACTATCACTAAGTAAAGAAGAAAAAAATAAAATTTTCCTCCATTGAACTTTGTCACCTTTCCATCTGTGTCCAAATTGAGACATGAGTGTCCTTGATGTGTCCTCGTGTGCCCAACGTGTTGTGTAAGTAGTTAGGAGTGTCCATGCTTCCTGCCATTCCTGGCTATGTGGCACTTACGTGAAATTCTTTTGTATTTCTTTAGTTTTGGTATTCTGTTCCTGGAATTGCAGTGATCTGGACCTTGATTTTTGTTTGATGGTTGAAAGCTTCTTTTTTTTCAAGACTAGCTCGTGATGTAGACAATACCAACATGTCACAATCTGAAGGATGTAAATTTCTTATAGAAGTCGGTAGGATGCTTCGCTGCAGGGTTTCATTTGTCGTTGCTGCAGTTTTCATGTGCTTATAAAAGCTGTACAACTAAAAGATGGGCTGCTTGGTTTTGAACAGCCACGCAAGTGTGTCCGGAGCGTGTCCATGTGTCGGACATTGTTACGTATATAATTACTTATTTTTTTTGTTTTTTTGCAATTTTGTACAGGTAAGTAAGTAGATGGGAGTTGCTTTTTGGAATCTAACCAAGATGGAGTTGAAGACTTTTGGTAGTTATTTTTGAAAGCTAAACAAGATGGAGTTGAAGACTTTTTGGTAGTTATTTTTGAAAGCTAACCAAGATGGAGTAAATGGAACACTTGTTTTGAGTTCTTTTTGGATATGGATATTTTGTAGTTTCGGTAATGTTAAGTTTGAATGCTTATTTTTGGAGGATGAATGTTTTGAAACGTTTTGAAGTTGGATGATGAATGTTGATTTAATGGATATTTAGTTTGAATGATATTTTGCTTCTTCGCAATTTAAGTTTTGCTAAGTTGAGTTATAAGATACAAAAAAATCTGAAATTTAATTTGTAAGCAGGTGAAAATAATATATGGAATAAATTGTATTGTTGCTAAAGTCATCTTTTTGGCGACAAAAGAAATTGTCACTGTTGTGTGTTTACTACTACAAAAGGTTATTAGTGACACACAATCAGTTGTTATGGTTGGTATTTTTAGTGACAACTTTTGTCACAGAATAATCTCTCTTCCGTGACAAAATAATGTTGTCATTGTTACTATCGGTGACATAATCACCTTTGTCACAGAAAATTTCTCTTCCGTGACACCATATTTTTGTCACTGTTACTTTCGGTGACAACTATGTCACGGAAAATTTGTCTTTGGTGACACCAAATTTTTGTCACTGTTGACAACTTTCCGTGACAACTACACAATTTTGTCACCCTTGACTTTCAGTGTCATGGATACAATGACACCTCCTCTTATGTCACCGAAGATAATAGGTGACAAAATTTGGACGTTTGGTGACATTTTTGCATGTCACCAATGGTGTTTTTTGTTGTAGTGATTGTTCTAATGCCTACATATAAATATGCTTGTTATGAATCGACACACAAGGTACAGAATTTTGGGGTCATTGTGAAATAATAGAAGCACGAAAAAGAAATTTCATCTCACTATCGTGGTTCTATTGTAGAAGCTGTCAAATTATTCGTAGAACAATCTTGTGGCTTCCTTTCGGATGACATAATTGTGCGAGGGACGTTTCTTCCTGTGAAAAAAGCTGGTCTCGTGGGAGCAGGCAAAACCATCATTTCGTTATTAAGCATAGAAATAACATCCGATATTGTAGGTCTATCTGTTGCACCTTCTTGAACGCATAAAAGACCCACATGAATGATTCTCAGCAATTCATTTTTGGCACAAGAATCGCCGAGTATTGGATCCTTTAACTCCAATGCAGTCCCTTCTTTCCAGAGCTCCCATGCCTGAGGCAAATACCATTTTCATTTGTATACATTTAACTGAATGGGTTTCGCAAAATCTAGAAAAAGGGATTAGTTAGACAGACTCACATAGCCAATCAGGTTGAGTGGACGGTTATCAGCGTTGTAGAAGCTAGTATTTCTTCTTCCACTAACAATTTCCAAGATCAAGACTCCAAAACTGAAGACATCGGACTTCTCCGAGAAAGTTCCTTCCATGGCATATTCGGGAGACATGTAACCACTGTATTGCATAAATAAAGGAATAACTTCAGTGTAAGAAGCCAATAAGATAGAGTTACATAATATAGAGAGTTTTTTCACTTACTATGTTCCAACAACCCTATTAGTAACCGCTTCCGTCTCATTCTGCTTGAAAATTCTTGCCATGCCAAAATCAGATATCTTGGCGTTCATGTTTTGGTCTAACAATATATTACTAGCTTTCAAATCTCTATGTATTACTCTCATTCTCGAGTATTTGTGAAGGTAAAGAAGCCCTTGAGCAATCCCATCTATGATAATCATACGCATCTTCCAGTCTAGGAGCTCCCTTTTAGTAGAATCTATTCAGAAATAAGACTAAAAGAACATTAGCTACGTACTTAATAGAGCACACGTCGTCTTAAGAATGATAATTGTAATTTGTAAATAAAAAAATACTGAAAAAGCAGTTGAAATTTTACGAACCAAAGATGAACGAATCCAGGCTCTTGTTTGGCAAATATTCATAAACTAACATCTTTTCTTCTCCATGAATGCAACACCCCAAAACCCGAACAAGATTCTTGTGTTGGAGTTTGGCAATAAGAATGAGTTCATTCTTGAACTCCACGAGCCCTTGACCTGATGTTCTTGAAAGTCTCTTCACTGCTATTTCTCGGTCCTCTTGTAAGGTTCCCTATTAATTCAAATTATGTATGGATGATTTGCATAACATTGTAATGTTCCCGATTCAAATTAGTCAGTAAAGATTTGGCGTTACCTTGTAAACAGGTCCAAAACCACCCTGTCCAAGCTTATTTTCTCGTGAGAAGTTATTCGTAGCCTCAATAATTGATGCAAAGCTAAGCATCTTCAAGTCATGATGACCTTGTGTTCCATCGTCGTCTATGTGAGGAACGCCGTTAAAGCTATCAGAAGTCGTCAACTCTTTTAAGTACTGTATTCGCCTCTTCTTCTCTTCTCCTGCATACAATATTTTCAGCCCAACTTACAATTGACTCGCATATTCATCATGTTCATCTATTATAAGACAATACCTTCGAATCTTCGGTTTCTGATTCTTAGACAGCAAAAGATGCCCACAATGAGCATAAGAAGAGAAACTACCACTGCAATAACTATCCATATCCACATTTTTCCTGCACAAATATCATTTTCTTCAAGACGAGTATCACTCAGTAGAATTTTTTTTGTTTATCACTCAATCCATCTCTAGAAACTCCTATTGCTGTAGTACCACTAGCATGCAGTTTGAGTAACCGTGATACGTTGTTTTATGAAGAAATAAACATGAACATGAGAGAAAACAAAATAGAGCAGTCACACAAATACATTGCCTAAATCACACGTACTTGAGCGAAGATTGGCCAAGGAAATTGACTGTGACAGAGGAGAATAACACGAACAGTCAATATCTATATTTAGAGGTGGCAAACGGGCAGGTTAAAATGGGTCGCGGGTCAAATATGTGTTAAAGAGTAAACGGGTTGAAACAGGGCGGGTCGAATATGGGTCAAGCCAAACCCAAATCCGCACGACCAGACCTTTTTTTTTTTTTTTTTATAAAAATTTATAAAAAAGAAAAAAAACTAATTCTCCTATATCGAAACTCAGACTTGCTAAACAAAAATACCACATCTACGAACCTTACAGAATCAGTAAGGAAAAAAAACCCCAAGTCATGCCTTAAAAAAAACCACGAAATCGTCTCTGGTTTTACTATTAAAATCAATGATGCTTGTACAAGAATATGGGTCCAGAATATGGTTAGTTTATGTATGCACAGAGAGAGACTTATGAAGAGCCGAAGCCACCGCTTATGTTTGGATTAAAAGTCAACTTACTTTTTTTTGTCTCTATTCTTTTTTTTTTGTATTTGCTTGTTTTGCGACAAACTTAATTTTTAACCCTATTAGTTCGTCTCGACGAGAGAATCGAAAAAGTAATTTTTGGTCTTTATTCAATTCTTTTGGTATTTATTTGTTTTGTGTCAAGCTTTTGAATGGTTGTGACTTACTAATTTGTCTCAATCAGCCAAAAAGGCATTCTTATTGACTTATTTTTTTGTTATTTTAAATAATTCTAAATATAACAAAAATTTGATGCAAAATTAATAAATGCAAATTTTTTTTGCCTTTCATTAGGGAATGCGAAAAAAATAACTGAATAAGTGTGCATGCTTGTGTGGTTTGTAAAGATTTGGCTGGTTGCATTCCGTTTGAAAAAAAAAAAAAGTTCAGCTGGTAAACGTGTGGAATGTGGACCCCATTTTCTAATTTTTTTTTGAAAATTTCTTACCTTGGGGCCCGTTTGGATGCAGGGAAAAAATTAGGGGTATTAGTTAATAAGAGGGATAAGATAGTAGGGGTATTAATTAATAAGGGATAACCAACATTGATGTGATATTTATGTAGGGGGATTAAATAGTAAGTTGTTTGGATGAGGTATTAGAGAAGGGGGATTAAATAATACTTAGTTTGGATGGAGGATTAATAGGGGGTATAAGGAATGGTGGATGATATAAAAAGCTATCAAATGACCCTTTTATCCTTGTGCAGTTCCTTAATTATTCTTTCACAATTTAAGCCTTAATATTTATTTCTACTAACAAATTAACAATTTAGTATTATTATTAAAAAAATTATAAAATTTGGTTTTAAAAAAAAATTAAGTATTCCGAATTTCAATCCGTTTGAACCAGTGTAAAGATCTTAATTTTCTGATCATTTTATCCTAAATACTCATAATGAAATTTTGACTCTTAGGCTCTTGTTGATTAACTCTAAGAAAGTTGTAAAATCAAATATCTTTTAAGGCTAATCAACAAGAGCCATAGAGTCAAAATTTAATTATGACCATTTAAGAAAAAATGATCAGAAAACTAAAATATTTCCACCGGTTCAAACGGATTGAAATTTGGAACACTTAATTTCAACCTCTTCAGATAGTTTATATATTAAAAAATATGGTTAAAAAAATTAAGTGTTCCAAATTTCAATCCGTTTGTGCCGGTGCGAAAATCGTAGTTTTCTGATCATTTTATTCTGAATGATCATAATTAAATTTTGACTCTAGGACTCTCGTTGATTAGCCGTAAGAGATATTTGATTTTACGACTTTTTTAGGGCTATTCAACGAGAGCCTTGGAGTCAAAATTTAACTATGACCATTTAGAATAAAATAATAAAAAAACTAAACTCTTCGCACCGGTTTAAACGGATTGAAATTTGGAAAACTTAATTTTTCAACCTATTTACACTGTTTATATATTAAAAAATATAGATAAAAAATTAAGTGCTCCAAATAAGGAGTTTTAGGATAGGTTTGAATGAAAAGTATGATTTTTGGTAAAATGGAGAGTAGAAGTTGGTTGAATAATGGATGGAGAAAGGGGATAACGAGGGGTATTTTCGTCCACAAAATACCCTCCACATCCTGATTATTTTTGGGCACCCCAAGAGCAACCCAAATATAATACCGGAGAATTGGTATAACAGGGGGAAAAGATAAGGGGGTAAGAAATTAACTGGGAGTTTTATTGCTTGCCAAACAAGGGGAAAAGGGGTGGGCCCCTTCCATATACCCCCTCTTATTTTTCCCCTCCCCTTTTGATTCCATCCAAGCAAGCCCTTGGAGTAAAAGAACAAGAGGGAGGGAAAAGTGGGAGGGCCCCCCTTCACATGGATCATTGGCTGGTGGGTGGGAGTAAAATACCTGTACGTACGTGAAAAGTCAACCTACGGGAATTTTAGATTTGGGCTTTGTTTGGTTGTTTTAACGTCAACTCATATTGAACCTATTTTCAACCCATTTAAATTCATGTAAATATGGGTTTATATGGGTTCAACCCATACCAACCTATTATATAATATGGGCGGGTTGGGTTGGATTATAATTACTGCCGGCTCTAAGCTAAGCCGAGTAAGGTGACGGATTTAAGCCCCCGAAATCTGGCTAAAAATTAGGGCCCTATACCTAGTTACGTAATATATATTTAATTAGTGGCTTCCAAATACAAAAGGAGACAGCTAGCTAAGTGGTAAGTTGAAGTCTTGATATCCAATAGATTCAAGGTTCAATACTTAGCCCAAGCAACTCTCAACTTTTATTCCTCTTCTTTTGTTTTCCTTGAGGTTTATTTATTTTTTTTAAAAGAAAAATAGGGCCCCTGTTTTACAAGTTCGACTTAGGCCCAAGAATCTCAGGGCCGGCCCTGGTTATAAGTGGTGGATTGGGCGCATGTTAAAAAAATATGGATTAAAATTACCACCTCTATCTATATCTGTAGCCTTATAGTATCTCCAACATTGACCCAAAATTTTACCCAAATTTGGGTAAAAACCCATTTTGAGTTAGACTCACTCTAAGGGCATCCACAGTAGTATAACTAAAAATGGATAATCAAAAGTTAGACACATTAGCTTTTGATTATTCATTTAAGAGGTTGCTAAACTTAAATGTTGAGGTCCACAATGGTCACTTTTTAGTTTTAGTCCATAACTAAAATAAGGGGTTCATTACAATTTTACTCTCTCTCTCTCTCTCTCTCTCTCTCTCTCTCTCTCTCTTCCTCTGTTTCCCTCCATTACCTTTTTTTTGGACAAAAACATATCAAAAATACGGTGTTCTTCTTAGTGTTCTCTATCAAAACAACACCAAAACTTTTTTTTCCCCTTCCTATTCCTGTAGCCTATCTAACCAAACTAATATCACAAGTCCACCACTCTCTTAATCTTCCAAAAAAAAAAAAATTAGATGCGTTTTTGAATTTGGAAAAGAATGTAAGATTCTTCATATACTCAACCATAGGGTAGGAACGAAAAAGGAATAAAATAGAAACGGAAAAGAAGAATGAAATATCTTAATTCGGCAACAATGGGTTGAATTGTATATAATCGAGAGATATGAGTTTCACTTTTGGAGGAAAAGAAAGAGAAACGGTTTGTGGGTGAAATGAAGAAGATATAGAGTAGGCGAAGAAGAGAAGAAGAAAATACTGGTTGAAACACGTATGTATATAAATTTTGGAACCAGTTAACTTATGTGGTATGAGGTTCACAAATTATTATTGAAAAATGTTGTTAGTTTTGGTTATCCAAAACCCAAAATTTGATTATTTCTAAGGATGTTGCGAAATTTGATTATACCATTATGAGCTATCTTTTATATCAACATTGTTAACTTTAACAACAACTGAATTTCAATTATACCATTGTAAATGGCCTAATGACAAAATGATCTTTTACCCAAAATATATTATTTTTTAAGAAATGGCAATACTGTAAATAATAGAAGGAAATAAATTTAATTTGGGGTAGAGAGTGACTGGCTACTATGAAGAAAAAGAAGAAGAATTCGGCTCACCTCCATAACCACCGCCAACCACCCAAACAATCGACCACTTCCCACCGAATTCTAATCCATATATCCTAATTTCTTTTCCATCTGTAGGAACTTATTCTGGCGGAAACGGCCGTGTGTGTATGTGTGTGTGTGAGAGAGAGAGAGAGAGAGAGAGAGAGAGAGAGAGAGAGAGAGAGAGGTATCCAAGCTTGGGAAAGTTGACGTCACGCTCTCAAAATGGCATGGAATGAGCCGTTAAAAAGAGAAAAGAACCATTGGAATATTGAGGGAAAAAATGGGGAGAGACTTGCGTTGTCTCTAATTTGGAGAAAGAAATGGGTAAAACCCAAAATGGGGAAGAATTTGTGTCAAAGATTGGAGAAGATTTTTTGTGAATTTTGTCTAAATTTTAAATTTAGATCTTAAAATGGGTCAAGGTTGGAGATGCTCTTACATCCTCAAAGTATCCCTCTTTGTATAGGCAAACCCGACTATGTGATTTCGTGTAAACGAAATACCCAATAATTGTAACCGGTCATATCTATCATCCACCGGTGCAGAATGATGATGGGTCATGAGGATAATTCAAGCTAAATTCAAAACACCTCTCATAAGATGTTACCTATCTCATCCCTAGTAGACTAATCCCTAAATTTTTGTTGCCTTTCCAATTGTTGGATGACTTTCAATTAGGATCTTCTACGCACCTAAATTTCAGACCTGAAGCATGGATTCTGAAGCACTATATTGCCATCTTCAACAAGGGGTGTGCTTTGTCAATTGCCTTATCCTCTCATCAATGGGTTTATTTGCCTGGCTAAATAGCATGGATCTATGAAAATCTAAAACATTGTTATTTAGTCTAATAGTGGGATTGATGTACATAAATTCATTATGCGATTAGCTTGAGCTATGAATTACGTGTATAAAAATGGATACAGATAGGGGACATTGGTATTTCTAAGAAATAAAGATTAATTTGGGCATCAGGACATGAAAAATGGTATAAAATTTGGTGTAATGCATATTGATATTTGTCCACAGACAACCTCAATAATGAAACCTATTGTTGATGTAGCATAGAATGGGCTGATATTTGACTTCTTTTTTCACAAAATGGGTGGGTGGCAAAACAGGTGTTTAAGGCCTTTCCTTTATGTACCCAGATGAGAAAACAAGAAAAAGGAGAAATGGGAATGTCGCTTGGCGTGTCCATCTTGTATCCGTGTCTGTGCTTAATAGGGCTTTATCGAGTTAAAGCGTGTGTTGTTAAAAAGAATGCATTGTGTAACTTTTTACCCACCGTATCTGGTCTGACCAGACTGGTCAGGATGAAGTGATTCTAAACAAACTTTCGATCTACGTTAACGCTCCGTTTGTTTTCAGGCGGATAACGTTTTCTGAGAGTTTATTTCATAGATGAACATATGACTATGAAATTCCACTTACCTTTAGATGAACTTCCTTGAACCAGCACATAAATCTTCGAATCATTCGGGTCGTCTGTGGAATACTCCAGCTTTCCTGTCCAAGTTTTACAACCTGTTCCATTGCTATTGAGTACCGTAAAAGCAACACAACTACAATTATTCCAGCACCTTTCCATACAGTCAATAAGGCTTAGACTCGTATTCTCCTCATATTCACTAGTAGCAATGGTAGGAAAATAATTCACTCTCTTCTCCTCAAACTTATCGTTACTACTCCGGCACCGAGGGAACTCCGAAGTCACACAATAGGGTGGTACTGATTCGTACCCGTAACAAAAACCATCAGGCCCATATTCTCGACTATTAGCACCATCCCGAAGGTTACCCATCGGAGTCAATTCCCACATCCATAATCTTCCGTTAATAACACTAAAGGTTAAATACTCCTCATCATTGTTGGATACGACACTGAAGTTGCAATGGTACGGAGTCCACACATCATTAAGACCGGGCATGAATTCGAAAGCTTGATCTTTCAGTGGCCCACTGATCGCATATCTTTCTCCTCGTAGGTAAACGACTAACTGGCCCGAGTCTTGGGTGGGCTCCCAGCCCAACGTAAATGCCCCGGAAGCCGGGACATAGTCGCTGATCCAGGAAGTGAGAGTCCAGTTCTGCCCGGTTGCCGTGTTGAAACCAAGCTTCATCCCGGGCAAAAGGGTATTTGTGGGATTATCAAAACTCTGCCATAAACTCTGTTTCTCTGTTCTCAAAACAAGATTGCCCGAATCTTCTATTCTGGCGGTTGGGTTAGCCGCCTCTTGATTGGAGATGTTCAAAACTATATTCCCTCCGCTGGTGATTTTTAAAATACCGGTGGTGTTATCGATCGTGAGGGCAGCAGCAACATTGTTGTTAAGGGGTGTTTTTGGATTGGCAACCCATACTTTCCTTCGTAGTTCGTCGTTGGTGTACCATATTCCCAAGTAAGTGTAATTTGTTTCTGGGATAGTGAAGAATCCCAAGGTGAAATTTCCACCATCAGACTCGAGAAAACTGCCAGAATTCAACTCTTCTCCGGGTCCGATCGTATTGATTCCAGCAGCAAGAGGAAAATCGAGTCCTCCTCGGCTACAGAGGAATGTGAAGATGAGAAAGAGAACTGGATTCATTGGGATTGTTTTCTTGATAGCAAAGTTGTGTACGATTTCGCAATGGAATGTGGAAGAACGGAAGAAAATGTTTGTGTGGACTGATAAAATTTCAGAACTTTGATTTGAAAAGTATGATGCGTGTGGAGATTATTTGGGTCGGTTTTTGACTCTTGTGTGTTTGTAGAATCTTTCAAAGTAGACGATTCTACAAAGTAGACAAGCATATGACATTAATGGTAATAGGTAACTTTGTAGACGAAATTATCAAATTTTATGCTTTTGTATTTGAAATCAAATTTAGACAATATTTATTAAAATTATGCATCTTTTAACTTATTTGGAAGAAATTTTTTCCAATTTGATTTTTTGCAATATCTCTTGTGAAGACACAAAAAAAAATCAAATATTTGTCAGAAAATTTACAAAAAGTTAAGTTTATGGCTCATCATGATCAATACATAAATAAAATGAAAAATTTATAGGCTGACAAATTTTTTTTCTACTTTAATTGGAGAGCTTAGTGATAAGAATACAATATTGTATATTTTTGTGCTTAATCTCTCACATTTATCATATTATTATGTTTACAATTAAATATTTTATATGATATTGCGCATAAGTTATGTTTCACCTAATTTCAGGTAATTCAAGATAAATTGTACCAGTTAACACCCAAATCTGACTAGCTCCGAGTCCTGATCGGACACCGGTAAAAGAATAGACAAGAGAACCGCGAGCACATCGCTTTAGATGAAATCTCAGTGGTACACTTTGGTTGACTATTCAAATAGACAATTCAAAAGCAACTAATTTTTGTACAATTCAATGTGTCCATGGGTTCTTTCACAGATGATAAGATTGGAGCAATAATTTGTTGTTGGGGGAGTTCAAATGCCGAGGACCCACTGGTGTTATGCCTCTGGAAATATCAGCAAAACAATTGAAGGATTTTAACTCCCCATGCCATGTGTCGGCTCCCGTACCGTTCGATTATGTTTGGCATTGATCTCAACCGTTCATTTATTTGTCACAATGCCATGTGCACACCAAATTGAATCATTTATCCTCTCAGCCGACTCACTCTCTCAGCTTTTGTATATACTAGAGGCCGGGGCACGCGATGCGTGTGCAAGTTGGATTTTCACAACATTTTTGTAAAAATATTTTCCACTAATTGTTTGATCAAATTTTCACAAATATTGTGAAATCCAACTTGCACACGCATCACGTGTAACCCGACCTCTAGTATTATCTAATTGTAACAAATAAACAACAATTGAATAAGCATCGCACCATTGGCAAATTCCAGTTGTGGCTGGTTCCACACGCAATGCGTGTGGCGTAAAAGAACCAATTTATGAGATGTGAAAGTAGAAGGCAAGAAACAAAATTAAAATGGGTCTCTATCAATTTCATTTATTCACACTAAAGAGGGAAAAATCAGTAACGTACATTCTCTTCTCTTACACATCTTGATTTATACAGGAAAACAAACAAAACAGATCACGCTCAAATGTCGAGAATTTGGGCATTAGGATTATATCAATAGCCTACAACCAAACAGCATAAACCCAATAAACCATTGTTTTTTAGATAACCACCAAACGTGCCAAATTATCACAACTGAGAACATACTCACGAATCTCACCTAATTGAGTAACGAACCGGTTCACTAAAAGATTTACACCAAACAAAGCCGAATTAACATGGGAATCACCATCTCTGGTGACTATGGGGCTGCACTTCATTGGCTAAATTCTCCATTGTGCGGCTCAATCATTCTGGAGAGAGAGAGAGAGAGAGAGAGAGAGAGAGAGAGAGAGAGAGAGAGAGAGAG
>BPLS01000572.1:151146-173943 GCA_019656275.1 Rhododendron kiyosumense
TCTTCCAAGTTAATTCCTATCTTGGAAAACCTACTGAATGCAAAAATAAAAAGTTGTGTTGGGATTATTTCCCCTAATCAATCTCACCCGCAAACAGAAGCGTAATCGAAAAAAATTAAATACGCAATAAGCAAGGCACAACGAAAACAACCAATATACGTGGTTTCCCAAACTCGGGTACGTCCACGGAAGAAAGAAAGCAATTTCCACTATCACCAAAGATTTACAAGGGTTTACAAAGAGATCAAAGATCTCACCAACACCCTATCCAACAACCCACAATCAAAGTGGAAAGATCTTACCAAGTACTCTCCAACACGGCTGGAAAGGAAAGCCCAAAACCGAAATCAAAACAGCCCCAAATGTCGTCAACAAGCTGCCACTAATTTGCTTCAGTTGAGAGGACCAAATGGCTGCCCAATAGCTTTCCCTTTTGCACCAAGAACACACTGATGCACTCCCTTTTTCTTATCTCCACCGAAATCACCAACACACACGGGAGCACACCCACGTTTCCTTTTTCTCTGGTAGAACAAAACCCTCACTGCTGCTCTTTACGCACACAAGCACTTTTTTTTTCTTTCACACCCTCTTCGGCTACCACTTCCAGGAGACAAAAAAAGAGAGACCATTTTAGCTTCTAAGAGAAGCCAAGTTACTCATGTGCCAAACATGTGCCAAATGGTGTGTAGAAACTTTCAAAAAATAACTAGCCCACAAAATAATCTTTTTGGGCCAAACACTATTGGGCTATTTATCATATCATAGGCAAAAAAAAACCAACAAGTTGTAACCGACTGGATTATTTACGAACCTGGGTGGCAGTTGAGGGGAGAAGAAAAGAGAAAAGTGGCAGGCAGAGGAAGTTTTCGGCAGTTTTTTTGTGTTTAAATGACAAATATATCTTTACAGTTATAGTATTTTTGTATTGGTTTTTTTCTTTTTTTAAGAGGGTACATTTGGAAAAGGAAAATACATGACACAAAAGGGGAGACACCAAAGGGGTGCTCTCCCTTTATATATTAGAATTAGAATAGATATATGGGCATCCAGCCAAAAGGAAAAAAGTTCGTTAGAAGCTGGGTAGCAGCCAAAAGAAATCAACAGAATAAAACTCCTTTCACTACTACAATAATAGATATGGGCCACACTAAAGAGATTCACAAAAATTACGATTTTCAGTGAAATTGTGATAAAAAGTGGTGTTTAAATTTTTTTATCGTAGTTTAAGTCCAAAACTGAAATAAAAAATGGATTTTAGCACAGAATAAAGACTTCGCTCTTGCGGCGAGATAAAAGAAAAACAACCTCGTCCTTGCGGCGTGATAAAAGATTCTAGGGTAGAAAAAAATGAGATAAAAGATTTCGCTCTTGTGGTAAGATAAAAGAGAAAATACCTCACCCTTGTAGCATGATAAAAGATTTTAGTGCAAAAAAGAATAAGATAAAAGATCTCGCTTTTGTTGCGAGATAAAAGAGAAAAGATCTCACCATTATGGCATGATAAAAAAAAGAAAAGATCTCATCCTTGTAGTGTGATAAAAGATTTCAGAGCGGAAAAGAAAGATAAAAGATTTCGCTATTGTGGCGAGATAAAAGAGAAAAGATCTCACCCTTATAGCGTGATAAAAAACTTTAGCAAGGGAAAAAGTAAGATAAGTGATCTCACTCTTGCAACGAGATAAAAAATCTACCCATTTAGGTGCGCGGTTTGAATTTTCACATGGGCAGACTATTACTTATTTAGGTAGGCTTTGAAAAGTTATGTGAGGAAAACGATGTCGTTTGATGGCAGGTCTAATTAACAGTTTCTTGACGAGGTATTTGTTTGAACCCAAAATTGACTGTCCAATAAAAATGTGTCACGTTAAGGTCACTTAATTGGCAACAAACGTTGAGCAACACACCTGATTTTTTCCTATGCCAAAGTGCTACGTGGGTCTAGTGTGACTAAATGGCGGTGATTTGGTTTTATCTTCGCGAAATCATGGAGTGAAGTCATGTCATGTGTAGTGCACTCCATGGTGGGACACTTGACAACAATTGGGTACGAAAACAGAAACACTTATAGTGCACTCCCGGGAGATATATCTATTCTAATTAGAGGTGGTAATTTCAATCCATATTTCTTAATCCTTCCAAATTCGCCCACTTATAACCCAACCCAATCCGTCCATATTATATAATGGATTGATATGGGTTGAATCCATATTAACCCATATTTATACGGGTTTAGATGGGTTAAATGTGAGTTCAATATGGAGTGAAAAGAAAAAACCTAGAGAAGGCCGGGACTGACCCATATCAACGAACAGTTGGATGCAAGCTGATGATGCCGTACGTGGCCAAATCAAATAATCACAATTATATTTCAGGTTTACGGGGATGTTTTGGTGCATAATTACGGGATTTTATAGTCACGAAAATTTAGAAATTAATGAGCAGACATTATATACAATTATTTATGGTCACATTTAAAAAATTTATTTCAGACTTCTTTCATTATAGTTAATAATAGTTAGGGCTTTTTTGGTTGAATAAGTCAATTGGCTTAATTTGTCCTTGTTTAATTTTTTTTTCACATTTGCTAATTTTTCTTCAATTTCTGTGGATTATTGCTTCGTAATAATAAGAGAAATCCAAAAAAATAAAAAATTATGATCGAAACCCACATTTTTTAATAAAGACAAAAATAAGCCAATTTTTTTGTCTTTATTCAAAAAAATTAGGTTTGGACCATAATTTTTAACTTTTTCGATTCCTCTCGTAGAGTTGAACCAATAATTGACAAAAATGACGCGAAACTAAAAATTGCGCTTTTTTGAATAAAGACAAAAAAATAAAGAAATTGATTATTTCGCCAAAAAGGCTTTTAGTCATTAATTACAATAGTTCATTCGAATAATCCTTATCGTAAGGAGCCATAGTTTAATATAGGGAAATGATATTGGCACTCCAAAAAACAAAGGAAAGTGGCTTTGGAGATACACTGATTTTGGAGTGCCAATATCATTTCCCTTATTCTATACATAAATAGAAAATCTGGCCATTTGGTTGATGTTTGTCTTTATTCAAATAAATTTTAGTTTGGTCCATAATTTTTTAATTTTTTGAATCCTCATTTTAAATAGAACCAATAATCCACGAAAAATTGATCGATGCGGAACGTAAAAATACAAAAAAATTGAATAAAAGGCAAAAAAAAAAAAAACCAGTTGGCTTATATAGGTGAAAGACCCCACGGAGTTTTGCCCATTTATAAACGTGTTTCAACCCATATCAGGGGAAGATAGTAGAGAAGGAAAAGAAGGAAGAGGGAAACATGGGGATGGGGGAGAAGAGAAAAGGGGAAGAAGGGGGAAAAAAAGAGAGAGAAACGGGTCGGTCGGTCGGGTTTGAGTTTGGTTTGACCCATGTTCGACCAGATCCGTTTTGACCCGTTTACTATTTGACCCGCCCATATTTGACCTGTAACCCATTTTAACCCGCCCAGACCTGCCCATTTGCTACCTCTAATTCTAATATATAAAGGGGGAGCACCACTTTGGTGTTTCACATGTCATGTATTTTCTTTTCCCAAAATACCCTCTTAAGAAAAAAAAACACACAAACAAAACAGTTAATTGCAAAGATATTTTGGGCATTAAGCACAAAAAAAAAACCCACCTAAAACAGTTATTACCCTTCCCCCGACTGCCTACCCACGTTCCCCTCAAAATGGTCAGACTACACATACAACCGTCACTATTAACTCTGTCATCACCCTCTGTCTCGGTTCCACAATCAAAAGAACGAAAAAACACAATGCTAAACAATGGATTCTTCCCCTTCTGCTTACAAGAAGACAAAAGAGGACAAAAGAACACGGCTATTCTACAAGGTGTCAACAGTTTGCTACCGCTAGGTAGTCCCCTTTCTAATTTTTTCAAAGATTAGTAAATGATGATTGTGTGGAATAGTGGTCAACTAATTTCATGTTAGACCATTTTAACTTGATTTTTGTAATGACTCTAATTTTCAATAAATAAAAATTTATTTAAATATTTAAATTTGCTATTTTAATTACTTGGATTACTTTTAAAATTTCTTTTTAATTTCTAATAATCCGTTATAATTAAATTTTAGTCCTTAAAATTTATATTACTTGACTAGGAGCCCTAATTGGCAAATGGAGTGGATTCTAACTGATTAGTTGCAGAAACCAAACTACCATTTAACCTAGTTATATATCCTGCTAACCCTAGTTGGACCCTTCTAACCATCCTTGAGCCTTATGAACCCCTCCAAATCGTATTGAACTATTAGACCATAGAAGTAATCATTTTTATTCCCATGTTTAGTCATTTCAAACCCTAATTATACCCAATATTCCTTCGACCATTGGTCAATAAATGTTAGGGGAAATATTGTCCATTGGACTAGATATTAGGCTTGGCCAATGAATGTATATATATGTCAAGACTAGTCACACCAAAGGAAGTAATCGTTTTATTCCCATAACAAGCCATAATTATCGCTAATATTCTTTTACCCAATGGTCCATAAATGCTAGGAAAATTTTTGACCATTGGTAAATGGTAATTAGGTTGCCAATAAAGTCTTGATTTGACAATACAAAATCATGGGCCAAAGAAGCCATCATTTTGCTTCCAAAAGAAGCAACCTTAGTCATGCCATACTTACAACCCTAAAACTAATAGGTCTAATCCTAAATTACCCACCAAAGTTACTTTTCTAGATTCTCTAAGTACATATATGTGCTTATATATAGGTATATACACCTCATAGCCTATTATGAACATGCCTATATAACCATATATGCTTTCTAGGAAAGTTTTAACCATGTTCTTTCCATTGAATTGTCACTTGAAAGCCCATAGCTTATTCTCTTCCATAGACCTATTAGGACTATATGGTACTTTAGTGTACTTATTATATATATATATATATATATATATATATATATATATATATGTTCATTGTACAAAAGAGAGAGAGAGAGAGAGAGAGAGAGAGAGAGAGAGAGAGAGGAGAAAAGAGAGAGAGAGAAAGGTGTGTGTGCGCATGACTTTGGATACTTACACAAGTTAGCCATTCAAAGTACACTTGACAACCCATATTTGGACAACTTTAAACACAAAGTAGTCAATGATTTTATTTTTTCTTGCAAGCAACCTCTTCCTAGGACTTGACAAGCCTTAAAACCCTTCATAATTACCTAAGTCATGGCCTAAAATGGAAGTGACATTGCTTGACATGCTTGGAAGGCTTGCCATGCTTGAAATGACAAGTCCATGGAGCAAAAAAAGTGGGAGAAAAAGAGATAGAGAAGGGCCGGCCAAGAGGAGGGGAGAGGGAGGCCAAATTTTGCTATAAATAGGACCCCTCCACCCACCATTCAACTCACACCTTCACCAAGCAACTTCTCTCTCTAGAAAAAAGAATTTGTGTTCTTACTTTGTTCTAGCTTTGTTCTTGGTTTTTTGAAGTTCTTCCTAAGTTCTTCAAGAAACTTATCCTAGGCAGCCACAAAACCGCCACTTGACCACCCTTTCGATCCAAAAGTTAGTAGTTCTTAGTCAAGACCAAGTTTCGAGAGAAAACTTTTTCTTTTGAAGCTACCGGAAGACCACCGTAAGAAGTTATTCCGTCCGATAGCCGACATACTTTCCGTAGCCGAACTACCACCAAGAAGAACGGTAGGATAATCTTAACCCCTATCTCTAAGTATACATAAATGTTTTCTTATCCGTTAAACTCTAAATGTAAATGTATGATGCTTATATGTTGAGAAATGCATGAGAAACTTGAAAGGTGTTTTTCCTAAAAAGATGAAAAGGAAGGGGAGTATGTTAAACATATCGACTTTATTTTTCGGAAAAACATATGTTGTTTTGAACTTCCCACAAAGAAAGAAAGAACGAATTTCGAAAGATAGGAATTTAATGCTTGATGGTAAGTATTTGTATTTTGATCTTAAGAATGGTTATGAGAATGCATACATGTTACTAGGGTTACTTGCATTACTTATGATTGTGTGGTAAAGCATAAGTGGTCTCCACTCCAAGGGCGTCCATACATGTGGCGGTATACTTTTAGTTGTGATTTGAGCATGCTAAATAATATAGAGTTAGATGATCTTGCTAGTTTAGTTTCAAGATTACAATGAATGAATTATGATTACTTATATGGAAAAGTCTTATCGTGGAAGTCTATGCATGAAAACGAGACACCGTAATCAAGAAAGCTAAAAACATGACACCTAGGGTGTGATTAAAAGAAAAACGTGTTTCTAAGAAGGAAATATTTTTGAAACTACATTATGACCAGTTTTTGTAGCTTAATGTGAGTTGTGTGTGTGTGCCAATGGGAACTTGGGATGGCGGAACTATTGTGAGGGTACTCAGGAACCCGGAACGGTGGAACCGAGGTTGGGTGTGTGGCTTGGTTATCCGCGGAGAGGAGCCAATGCAATTGTGTGCCAATGAGAACCCGGGACGGCGGAACCATTGTGAGGATACTCAGAAGACTGGAACTGCGGAACCGATGTTGGGTGTGTTAAAAACGATTTCGGAAATGTTGATTTGGAAAAGAAAAGAGAAAATGATGACACGACTAACGATGAGTCGCGTAGGAGAAACTCGGAAATCCACGGACACCAACGATAGTTTGTATAGTGAATGTGGATGTGTAATTGTTTAATAAATTGATTAGTTATGCATGATTCTATGTGGGAACCTTATCAATTGTTATTAAGTTAAGGGTTAGTCGGTAGAGTTTATCTATTGAGGTCTTGTAGCTCATGGTATTACCTTTGATGGCCCTGACATATTATATTGGTGGCGACGTCGGTATAATGTGTCAGATCTTGTAGATGAACAGGGTGAGCTCTACACCTTGGAAGCTTTCGGAGCCGAAGAGCTTGCTAGGATGGAGGAGGAGGCGGAACAGTAGAAAGGCCCTAGTTTATCCTTCCATATTTTAATAAAAGTACTATTGTAAGGATTATGATGTAATAATAAGCTAGACTCTAATTAGTTTTTTCAATAAAATATTTATTTAACGTTCCCAAAATTCGGGGCGTTACAATTTTAACCATTTTAATAAAAACAATCGTAATTCAGTGATGATGCATTGTTTTCCAGTTAGTAATTGAATCACATGCAAATGAAGATGAGTAGGTTTGTCAAAACTTTTATATACACTAGAGGCTGGGCACATGTGATGCGTGTACAAGTCATTTTCGCCAAGTTTGTGTACATTCGATTAAACAATAAACATGAAGAAATTTTGTCAAAATCCAACTTGCACACGCATCGCGTGTGCCCCGGCCTCTAGTTTCTAATATTGTGCAGTTCCGCAAGGGCGTCTCTAGCATTCATTCTCTCATTGGGCTGTGCAGCACAACATAAAACACAAATTTGAAGGACTGAGACAAGGCAAACTTCAAGTTTATTAGTGCTTGGTGTGATAGTTTGCCTAGTTCTTCTCGGATGGCTTTCTTCTTCTAATATGATTTGTGGATTGTGATGACCCGAATTTTTACATTGCCTGCATCTCCAATAATTACAAGTCTCCAAGATAAATATACATGGTGGGTCTAAAAACCTCCAAAATTATCCAAATTTTCCAAATACTCTCTAAAGCTAAATCCTCCAAATATTCCAACTTGGATCCTTACAGCTTACATGCAAATCTGAACCTGAAAAATATAAAAAGGCTGGGTAGTGCATGCAATATGAGGACAATAAACATGGCTCGAAATAAGGTACATTGAATAAAACGATGATAACAAATCAAGCTTAATCAATCTGAACGACAAATGATCATACGTAGCCTCGCACTCAACTCATCTAGGTAACATGCCAAGCACAATTGTATAGCCACTTGGGACCCATAATACTTTGGACTCCCGTAGGATAGTTAATCATACATTTCTTATAACTCTGTGACCCAGTGGGCTTGCGTGCATATACTAATCTATTTCATGGCTTTCAACCAAATATTTTCAGTGTCATGATATAAAGTGTGACAATTATCGATTCATAAGCTTATATAGAGATCAAATTAGTAAAAATATGAGAATCAAAAAATAATCTATACAAAGAGATTTAGCTACAAACGGATTGCATATTACCCAGTACCTGAATTTTCACAAAAGCCATTGGGGAACCTGCCATGCTATAAAACCTATTGCCTCACACTTTTTTCCTGTATCTCTAAAGCATTATGGATTTATTCTTACAAAGGATCCTATTTGAACCAAAGTCTAGAGAACTAGTCTTATATATCCTATTAGAATTCCACGTGTACAACCATCAGGTGGCTAGGTTCACATTTTGCTTACCAACCCTTTTCCAGCCTAGACGTTGCACACAAGGCACCAAATGTCTTTCTTTTGTTCTGTACTTGTTTCCGAATTAAATAGCCATATTGTCTAAATACCCAATTCAAGAAAATACAGGATGTGACAATCTCCCCACCTTAAGAGATTTCATCCTCGAAGTTTACTGGCCTAAGGACCTCAAAATGTTCGGTGTCCAATTTACCTCACTACAACAAAATTCGGTTTTGGTGACACGCAATAGTATGTCGGCAAAGGCTTATTTGCGTCGGCGAAGGGTTTTGGCGACGCAAGTCCTTGCGTCGGCATGCTGTTGCCGTTGCTATGTCGGCAATAGTATTTGCCAACGCAAACACCTCTGTCGCCAAAAGGCAATAGATTTGGCGACGCGCTTTGCGTCGGTGAAAGCATGGTTAATGTGGCAAACGTATTACACCTTTGTCGACGTGTTTTGCGTCGCCAAAGGTAGCCTATTGGCGACACCAATTGTTGCATCGCCGAAAGGTAACTTGTTGAAAAATACAATTTTCTTGCACCTCCTAGATTTCGTATCCAAGACATCCAACTACACAAGCCTTTACACACAAGGCTTTGACCAACTGCACTAGACACACTTTTCGTTATATGTTTGGAATATCTAATATATATAGTATATATTTAACATTAAAATAGCAATTAAAGTTGAATCAAACATGATTTTGAACCTTTAAACTAGGGGTGTGCACGGGTCAGGCGGGTCGGGTATGGCCCGCAACCCGACCCCGACCCCGACCCCGACCCCGACTACGTCGGGTACGAAAAATACAAGCCCGCAACTGAACTGATTGATGCTATAGACCCGTCCGCGAGCCCGATTTTTTTCGTCGGGTCAGGTCGGGTTGGTCGGTTTTATGTGGATTGGGTTGGATCGAGTCCGACCCCAACAGGTAAAAAACGCACAGATCCAAAAATCCGAACTGAAACTCATTTTTTTAACAAAACCCAACCTGTACCCAACCGAAGCCTATGTTTGGAGCCACCCGAGACCCTTCGGGTCGGGTTGGTTGGGTTGCGGGTTTTTTGCACACCCCTACTTTAAACATTAAAATTAGCAATTTTGATAAATATGAAAATTGTAACCCCTTATGTTATTGTTCGAACCCAATTTGAATTACCCCAAATCAGAGTTAATTTATTTACTATTTCGGGCATAACTTTTAACTCATAATTGTGATTGAACTAATTCAAATTGGGTTTGAACAATAAGACAAAGGGTTAACTTTCATGCTTATCAAAATTCAAATAGGGTGAAACAATTTAAGTATTTTGGACTGAAAAAAAAAAAACTGGGTCTTCTCGAAACGACGTCGTTTTACATTGTTATATTTTAATAATTTTCTTTTTGCGATTGTTAATTTCTTCTAGTCTCCGTCCCAATTAAAATGTCTACTATTGATTTTCGTTCATTTTCAAACCAAAAAAAAAAAATTGATATATTATTTTTTTTTTACACCAAATTAAAGTGAAAATGCACAAAAATTCGTAGGGAACATTTGAATTGGGATGAAGGGAGTAGATACTTATTTATCTATGTATTAATTTTACGGGTTCACTAGATTTTTTTTAAATTTCTTATCATTACATACTTGATCAGACGTAAAATATCATTCTAATAAAGAATCTACGTCCCGATGAAGGGGATTTCAAAATCGAATAGACCCAAAAATTTATAAGAATGATTAGCACAAGACCTTTGTTCAAAAATAAATAAATTTAATGTGTACCTTTTACATGTAGTGGTCTGCTATTTTTTTAAATGATCGATCTAAACTTTTAGCATTTAATGTCTTATCAATTATATCATTCTCACCAAAATTGATGATAATTAGATGTCAGCAACCATATGATCGTAACACATTTGGTGGTTCCTGAGGCATATATTAAAGTCGTACAGTGTACAACTTGAGAGCCGCTTGAACTATATTTTTAAAATTGGAATTGTCTATCTTATAAATAAGAAAGATTAAACCATTTCTGCTAAGAATGAAGTAAATCCCTATCGTTACATACTTGATTGAACGTAAAATTTCATTCTAATAATAAATTTGCGTTCCGATGAAGGGGCTTTCAAAATTCGATAGACCTAAAAATTTACGGGAATGATTAAAACACTAACCACAACAAAATGAACGGTATCGATCGTCGTGATTATGTTGCAGTCATCTGGCTATTGTACATTATACTATAGCCTAAGACATTGGTTTAGAAACAAGTAAATTGAATGTATAGATTCTAATGGCATGTAGTTGCTGGCTCATTTTTTTGAATGGTCAATCTAAACCGTTAGAATTTAACGTCTTATCAATTATATCATTCTCGCAAAAATCGGTGATAATTTGATCTTAGTAATTTCATGATCATAACACATTCGATAGTTCCAGAGACATTAAAATCCTATAGTGCACAACTAGAGGGCCACTTGAGCTTATTTTTTAAATTAAAACCGTCTATCTTTTACATAAGAGGGACTAAATCATTTCTACCAAAAATAAAGTAAATCTCTTCTTGTTACATATTTGATCGAATGTAATATATCATTCTAATAATGAATTTTCGTATAGATGAAAAACTTCGTACCCAATTCACGTCGCCAATTGCTTGCGAACGTAAATTTGCCTTTTGGCAACGCAATTTGCGTCGCCGAATGTGAAGACTGTTGGCGACATCAAAGTGTGTCGCCAATACATACCCAATGGCAATGCACCTCCCGTCGCCGAATGTGAAGACTTTTGGCTACATCAAAATGTGTCACTAATACATATCCAATGGCAACGCATTTTTGTTGTGTCGCCAATCCTTGTCGCTGAATGTGAAAATTATTGGCGACATCAAAGTTTGTCGCCAATACATACCCAACGGCGACGTATTTTTAGGCGTGTCGCCAATTTGTGTCGCCAAAAGTCAGATTTGTTGTAGTGCCTCAAGAATCCCAACAATGCTTCCGTTGCGAACTCTGAGGAACGTAAGGTTCCCTACATGAGGGGATAGAGAACCCAGCAATCCTCGATATGATAAGTGTAGAATGGTCATGCGCTAATGTATACAACTGCATGTGTACATAACTCCTTCCCACTTGCAGAAGTGGATGGTGTAGGGGGATGAAAACAATTAGTGTTCTGAACAACACCAATTTGCAGCGGCTATACGTGCCTCTACACCGGAACCCTAATTCTTCGTCGGAACCCTAATCTGCAAAACAGACAAGGGGTGAGCGCACCTTTGCCTCTCGTGGCAAAGGCCCTCCGATGCTTAAGTTAGTATCACGTACTGGGAAACAAACCCTAATTATCAGTAGGAAAGCAATAAGAGATAGCCAAATATTGCGTACCGTTTACCTCCAGGTTTACCTTATATTTATAGATTCGCGGATGCTTGCTGCCCAAGCATCCCTGTTGCCCTAGGATTCCTACCTCGTATAGGAAACCTAGTATCTCATGGATTCTCGTTCCCTTATCTGTATAATAGCTTAACCATTATGGGACTCTTAGTCCTTTTGGGACTCTTTCCCATAATTATCCGAACACCCCACTCACGTTGGGTCTCTTGCCTCGATCCTATATACTCGGGATCTTATCCTTTTATGGAATATTACCATTTTGGAACATTCTTGCCACGTCACGACTTACGGCAACGTTTTCCACTGTTCGGCTTCCTCTTTGCCGAACAGTCCTCCTGGACCAATGACTTCACATGCAACTGGTCCACGTTGTTATATCTGGTCAAATGACTTCACATGTCTTTTGACCTTAGTAGCGGAACAGACTGTCTGGACCAATGACTTCACGTGTCACTGGTCCACATCGCTGCTCATCGCACTGCCCGGCGATAGACTTGTTATGCCTGCCACGTGTCACTAATACATCACGTGTTCGGCGACTAATCGTACCTGTTCGGGAATACCTCCCTACAGATGGAATGATTCCAGGAGTTGAAAACAGAAAAAGCATCTCCTTGCACCAAATCCTTGATAGCAAGCAAAGCTTTACGGTCTGTCTCATTTGACATGGGGGAGCAGTGGTGCTGCCTGTGGCCACGGTAAAAATTGTTAAAACAAAACAGAGGACAGGCATTGCACTTCCTGGCTTTGGTAAACATGTTTTGGTGCTAAAATATATGAAGGGAAAAGGAGGTGATGACTGACGAGCTTCTAGGTGGATCAGCTCCTCTACATGCCTCATCCCTCCAAATTTTTATTTTGTGTGTCTATTCCGGCTCACGACTATGATTTGAATCGCTCATCTCGTTAGAATCCATAGCGAAGAATAGGATTGCGAAAAGTTAAGTTGACCGGACGTGGATTGGGCAGTGAACAAGTTGAATTTTATTAAGTGAAGTGGTTTAATTGTTTCTACATATTTTGCCGTGAATTCTTACATAATAGTATTAAGACAAGTGTATCCAGGTCAAGTCTAAGGAATTGCTAAGCGTGTTGTTTCAAGTGTGTGGCCAGTATCACTTTCATATATGCGACTGTAAATTCTTTTCATAGGGTTGGGTTCATCTTTTGAATACTCCGTAGTGTTAGCTAACGAATATTGACAACTTGACTTGCTATTAGGTCTTGCGCTGGCATGGTCTTGCTTAAAATTTATTGTTATTTATTTCTTCTGTTTCTCATATTTAACTTGCTATTAGGTCTTGCGCTGGCATGGTCTTGCTTAAAATTTATTGTTATTTATTTCTTTTGTTTCTCATATTTGACGAGTCTTCACGAGAGAATTGAAAAACCGAAAAGATTATGAACCAAAATTTGTTATGAAAAAAGGAGAGAGAGGCTTATTGTAATATCCCGTATTATTCAAAATAGTATTTTATTTGAGTTGGATAATTAGACAACATACGAAAGGGAAAAAAAAAGGGCCATTAGGTGCATTGTGCAACGTGTTGGTGTGGTGTGTTGGTGCCATGGAGAAATGAGCTGGACGTGGAGCTCTTAAGGAGGACTTGGTAAATTGGCACTTGATGACTAAGCTTCATTGGGTATATATAAGTACTAATAAACATTTGGAACATTAAAAGTGGAAAGAAAACTTGGAGTTATCATGCGTCCATATAGCAAAGTAGAGCAACTTAACTCAATCTGTGATGAGATCTCAGTATGTAGTTTATGGAGCTGGAATTCACATATCCATACGATAATTTTAAGGTTCCGGGAAGTGTGCAATACATTCCTAGCTAAATCTCTTTACAAAGAGTGTTCTTTGATTCTCTCATATTTGTACTCATTTGATGTCTAAGCTTTCTTGATTTAGTTATTGTCACTTCTTGTATCGTGACACAAAAAGTATTTGGCTGAAAGCCATGAAACAGATTGGTACATGTTTAAGCCCACCTGGTCACAGAGTAATGAAAGATGTACGATGGACTGCCCCATGGGGAGTCCAGAATGTTTATGGGGCCCATGTGCCCAACACAGAGTTTGATCTGGGTGGTGCTTGGCATGTAATCGAGATGAGCCGGGTATGAGGCTACAAATGAAAAACGTTCAAAATGATCCTACTTGATTTGCTATCCTCGGTTATTGAGCATAATCTTATTGCTAGCCATGTTTATTGTTCTCGTATTGCATATACTACCCAGGCGTTTTATATATTTCAAGTGCAGAAAGCGAGTTAGTGGAGACCCAAGTTGGAGTATTTGAAAGATTTAGCTTTAGAAATATGTATCGTTTTGGAGGTTTTTAGATCCACCATGTATATTTATCTTGAGGACTTGTAATTATTGGAGATGTATTAATTTTGAGGCAAAGTAAAAATTCGGGTCGTGCCGCTTATCTACATTTTTTGACCTTGTAATTAATTGTTGGGATTTGTCCCACATTGGTTAATTATCTCCTCCAAAACTAGTATATGAGCTTGGGCAGCCTCTCCACTCTTTACCAATTGGTTTGGAGTTGGATGCTTTAACATGGTATCAAAGCTAGGTTTTCGGAGGCTTTCCCCCTTTGTTTGTACCATAGTTGCACTTTATTTCATTGTGATCCGTATGTTCCGGATCCTTTGTTTACCTCTCCACGTGCGAGTCAGGGTCGCACGTGCGGGGGAGTGTTGGGATTTGTCCCACATTGGTTAATTATTTCCTCCAAAACTAGTATATGAGCTTGGGCAGCCTCTCCACTCTTTGCCAATTGGTTTGGAGTTGGATGCTTTAACATTAATCCCTTTAAATCCTTCCATGTCAATTTCGTCCTTATATTTTCAGAGGAACTTTGGTGTTGCCCCCAACAATCTCAATCCTGGACGATTATTGAATGATTCTGTAAGTATGAATTATCATAATGGAGAAGGTAGATATTGGTACTCAAATATTTTTTATTTTATTTCTCTGTGTAAGATCAAATAAAAATGTGCACTGTGATATATAATTATTCTTGTGAGAGAAGCAAATTAGATATTTGGGGTTATTGTGGAGGAGAGTGAGACCCATTGAACGCTATTAGGCTGGCTAATACATGCACATATAGAGAGCCCATTTGATTTACAATGTGCGATATTTTTTGGTTGGCAATTTGAAGAGTGTAATTACCACAAATAGGTAATTCATACTATCAAAATGTCTAACTAATGAGCAAAAACTATGTGTACCATAGACAAAAACACTCGTAACAGGTACATAAATATGTGTATCATTGTACGAAACTACCATATAATTCCAATGTATACCCAATAAGATCTTATTTGTAATATAGAGTTTTGTTGGTTGGTTAATTGGTCATGTTTTCTTCATGATTTTCTTCATGAAATTGTTACAATTCACAATAGATTGGGTACGTAATGATTTTTTTGAATCTTAAATTAAATAAATGAAATAGAGAAACCTTTCTCTATTTCACTTATTTGAATGGATCTTATGAAACTTGCACATGTACGACATGATTTGGATGTGATCATAAAAAAGATTCTCTTCAAGTAAATAAACCACCCATACAATCTTCTATTCTAGCAAAATGCTTAGCTTTACACCCATCCCAAGCATTTCATAACTAACCAAAAATATGCTTAACATAGACCAAAAAGTACTTAACATTCTATAGTAGACCTTTACCATAGCTTTAGTACTGCCCTGGAATACACACAGAATTTTTGTAGCTTGGAATTTTTTGTGAATGGGTATGACTTAAGGGACCATTTTGCCTGTACAAAGTGTGTGGCAACAAAAGTGTTGGGGCAATGTCCTGAGTAGAGGCGGACCGAGGGCCGGGTTGCAAGTGGGATCCGGTCTCCTGCACACCCTGAAACCAGGGGAGATCTAGTGGTGGTGGCCACCACGATAAGAATTTTAGAAAATGCCATTATTATATATAAAAGAAAAAATCTATCCCTAACTTATATAGATCCGCCACCGCGAGATTTTTTAAATTATTTTTTGCTATATACTAGTCCTTAATTCATCTTTTAATTTTTTATTTTTTATTTACAAGAAAGGAGAACTAAAAAAATATTTCAAAACTAAGGCTCCGTTTAGTTCGATGTAAAATGTTTTACAATATAAATATTTTTCACGTAAAATATTTTTTCAAAAAATCAACTTTTAAATTTTTATTTTTCGGTGTTTGGTTGACATATGAAAAATAATTTTCAAAGCAATAATGAATGGATGGATGGATGGATGGCCCAGAAAATGTAATGCACGCAAGTGAAATTGGATTATATATATACTAGAGAGAGATGGCTCAGAAAATTAGAATTGAGAGAGAGAGAGAGAGAGAGAGAGAGAGAGAGAGAGAGAGAGAGAGAGAGAATATGCATGACTACACACTTTGCTTTTTTTGCAAAGTACTCTATAAGACAAGACAAAAAAAGAAAGAAAACAAAACTAAAAGCAATTTAACCTAAAGGTGTTGTGCACGACTCCAATGCCAGTAGTAGCGGTCATGGGATATATTGGTATAGCGGGTTGGCTCACCGCTCACATTTGGACTTCCAAAAAATTAAAAAATCATTTATCGTTTGGCACTTTGTGTTGATTTCTGAAACTCCATAGGAAAAAGGTTAGTCTTCTTCAAATTTTCAATATTCAGTTGAAGTTACAGAAATTATTGATATTTTGAATCCCTTGTTGAGTTTGACTTGAGCAATATGAAAAAATTATAACAAGTTTATTAATTTTTGTAAACTAATGTGGTAGGTAATCATGGTCACAAAAACTTCATTTACTAATTACTATAGTTTTTATTATGTTATTTTAATTTTTTTTAGAGCCAATGACTACTCATTTGCGTTTGAACACGCCACTTGACTTACTTTTTAGCCGTTGGTGTCAGGACAAGTAGACTTGACTCCATTTCTAGCCATGCGTAATTTTGGCATTGGCTTCACTTCACAATATTGAAGTTTCTAGTTTTTATTGACTGTTTCCGGAGAACTGATATATTTTCTATTACATTATACTGATAGTCGGTTTTAGATATGCAAAAACAATATATCTAATCCCTGTCATGTATCTCTTTTTCCCTTCGAGTGAAACACTGTATTATTGAATTAAACATTGAAATTTTAATTTGATGAAAGGAGAATAAATTATACATAATTACATGATCGTAGTTGGATGCCCTAAAATTTCCAACATCAGGAGAAGTTATATATAGACATGATTTTAGTTCACAATCATTTCAAAGACAAAAACATTTTATTGATAGAAAGAGAAGGCATTGCATACAGTGAAAGAAACCACAAAACCACTTTTATCACCTACTTGCTTGCTTGGTGCAGAATAAAACAATGAGGGGGCTGATGGAGAGAGATAAGAGAGTTATCTCTAGAACATCAAAACAAGCTAGCTAGCTGCTAGCATGATTCAGTTAAGCATCATTCACACTACCATGTTTCCCCCCTTGTTCCCTCGCCCCGAGGAATACATTTCTAATCTTGTGCAGTTCTGCAAGGACGTCTCTAGCATTCATTCTCTCATTGGGCAGTGCAGCACAACATGAAACACCAATTTGAAGGACAGAAACAAGGCAAACTTCAAGTTTATTAGTGTTTGGTGTGATAGTTTGCCTATTCCTACTTGGATGCCTTTCTTCTTCCAATAAGATCTGGGGATCGACGATCTCTAATACCTTGTTTGGAAGAAACATTTTTGTGTAACCAGAGAGGCTAAGATTGTTATTGAACATGCAATCAGTTGGTCTTTTTCTGATGAATATTTCCAGTAGTAACACTCCATAGCTATACATATCACCTTTTGGTGACATCTCTTCACCCATACCATATTCTGCAGCAAAACCATACAAAAGAAACAAGGGAAGTTTTTCATGATATTGATACTATTAACCGAAATTATGTGATTACCTTCTTTTGTCGAAAGAATTTCTCCAACATTTCAAGATAAAGAAATACAACGAGGGCCCATAAAAATGTTTTGTTAGAGTTTTCTCCATTGGCTAAACTTGCATTGTCTTACAACAAGGAAATTATGAGGTTTGGTTTATGCGTAAACACATGTATTTAGTTTTCGATGTAATATTGACTAATAACAAGGAAACTAATTAGTTAAATGGATAGACCAATAAATTATATACAATTACCTGGAGCAACATATCCAATTGTTCCTCCAACGCCAATTGAACTTGACTGCGGTTGATTGTTTGATCTACATGTGGTTGGTACAAGAATCTTTGCAAGACCAAAGTCACTCACTTGGCCACAAAAATCAGCATCATGGAGAACATTGCTTGGCTTTAAGTCGTGGTGAATGATCGCTACTTCGCAATGATAGTGAAGATAATCCAATGCAGAGGCCACATCAATGGCGATATTTACACGTTTAATGAGGTTCAATCTCTCAGTTCCGTGTTGCTCATGAAGATTTCCTGGGTATAACCAGTTCTCTAAGCTCCCGTTTTCCATGAACTCGAAAACTAAAGCCTTGAAATCATTGCGCTTAAAATCAATGCTTGAGCAAGATGTGATTATCTAGATGAGATTGCGATGGCGAATGTTCTTGAGTGCTTCACATTCTGCTTGGAAACTCCTATTCCCTCCACGTTCTTGAAGTTTCAATACCTTCACAGCAATTGTTTGTCCAGTAGAGTTGAGAATTCCTTTGAAAATAAGAACCATATTTTCCCTCACCTATCAAGTTGTCGGAAGAGAATCCTTTTGTTGCTTGGTGAAGTTCTGCAAAAGAGAGTTTCGGGTACTCCCTTTGGAAAGGTAAGGCCGAAGAAATTTCTCTTCTTGATCTTCTGGTTCAAAAAATAATTGTTGCAATGCAGAGTAGGATCATAACAATAAATGACATGGTGATTACAGGTATTATCAATTTATTGTTGAGAGGTCCTTTCTTTTTCTGCAATACTTTTGCTAGACATGCAGGAAGTTGTAGTTCTTCAACTCCTCCGCACAGCTTGCTATTTCCGATAACTGAAAAGGCACTAATATTGTTGAACAATCCATCGTTTGGAACTTCACCTTCGAACGTGTTGTATGACAGGTTGAGACTTTGAAGTGAAGTCAACTCTCCTAAAAACTTGGAAATTTGTCCGGACAAGTTATTGCGAGACAGATCTACGAATTGAATACCTTTTAGTTGATTGAGGGATTCGGGAGTATTACCTTCAAAATGATTTCCCGCAAGCGAAAGGAATTCCAACACTTGGAAACTGCCAAGAGTTTCTGGAATTCCTCCTGATAATTTGTTTTCTTATAAGTCCAGCTTTCTGAGATTTCTCAAGTTACCGATTTGCATTGGCATCGGTCCCTGTTAGTTGATTACCATCTCGGAAGGGAGCAATAGATAGGGATGAAAGCCATTATTTACTACACTCGTAGATTTGAACAATTGGAAAGCGAATTGATAATATTAGTCAATTCATTCCCGCTATTAGTTTCAAGTAGATTTTCAGGTTTCGAGTAATGCTTATCCCAGACTTTTTGGTATGGGCCCGTTGATTGAATTCAATGCAATATCGAATCTGGAAAGTCTAAATGCACTGCCTATCGATGAAGGAATAGGCCCATAGAAATGGTTAGAACCAACATAAACCTCTTGTAGCTTTGGAAGAGCCAAACCGAAATCTGGGTCAAGGCTTTCATGCAATTGGTTCACGGCTAGAGAAACAACTTGGAGTGACGACATGTAAAGCTGGGTAGGAACCATACCAGTCAAGTTGTTAAAAGACAGCTGAAAAAATTGTAATTTGAAAAGTCGTCCAAGTTCGAAAGGAATGCTTCCGATTAGATTGTTGGCCACCAAAGAAAGCATCGACAGCGCAGAGAGGTTTCCGATTGAGGCTGGTATCTATCCTCTGAAATTGTTTCGGGCAAGTCCTAGTCGTGTGAGACTAGGTAGACAGCTCACCACAAGAGGCATTTCGCCTCCTTGGTGGTTGTTAATTAGATTTATTTCTTTGATGTTCGACCAACGAGTCATATTGGCAGGTAATTCGCCTTCAAATGAATTATTAGTAAGACTAAGTTGTTGTAGGCGAAACAACCTTACAATTTCTTCGGGGATCGTGCCATGGAAGTTGTTGCCGCCAAGATCAATCGTCCTAAGAAAAGTAGGGTTCCCTATGGAAAGGGTTAGTGAACCCACCTGTTCCTGGGATGACAAGTCCAGGATGGTCATGCGCCGATACTTACGACCGCACGTGACACCTTCCTACTTGCAGAAGTGGATAGAACTATTCCATGAGCTGAAAATGAGGAAAGGATCTCCTGGTATAAGATCCTTAATTGCCAGTAAAGCTTGACGGTCTGTCTCATTTGACATGGGAAAAGCAGTGGTGCTGCTTGTGACCACCGTGAAAAATGTTAAAACCAAACAAAGGATAGACATTGCACTTCCTAGCATATGAATTAATGGAAACATTATTTTGGTGCGAAAAAAAAAATATGGAGCGGAAAAGATGGTGATGAGCTTCTACCCAAAATGACATCCAAGACATATAGAGAGAGGCTGCATAGAAACAGTGATGCAGATGCGGCTTATTGGGGATCAGCTCCTTCACGTATATACCTCATCCCTCCCTACTTTTATTTTGTGGGTTTGTTATGGGCCCACAACAATAATTTGTACCGCTTATCTCGTAGAATCCCTCATGAAGAATAGCAAAGTTGTTGAAAATTAGTTTGATCGGATAGCGATAGGTGTGTGAGCAAGTTACATTTTATTTTATGAAATAGTCTGTTTCTAAGTTCAAACTAAATTTGGTGTGAATTTGCCGGACATTTTGCAGACATGTTATTCATTCCAAGTTCTTTGAGACGAACCGTTTCGATCATCATTGTGGACTCGCTTTGGGTGCACTAAATAGGAGTTTAAAGGGGAACGGACTGATCAGCTATGTAGAGAAGCTTATTTCAATTTGGAAAAATGATTGAGCCTAGTCAAGTTGTCCTGTCTCAAGTGTGTGGCCATGCAATGCCCAGGTTTCATTATCACTTTAATGTCATGGAAAAATCTCTTTATAGGGGTGGCTCACCTATTTTTAATAAACGTTTGGTAATCGATGACTTGACTCACTATTTGGTCTTCCACTGGCTTGGTTTGTCACGTCCTGGATTTTCAACATAGTAATAATAGTATTTCCAATAAAAAAGCCATCGCAACAATATATCATAATACCCCAAAATGTTTCCCATAATTCATTCAAGAAAAAAAAGGGTCAAGTTTAAACAGAGTTACAATATTGGCACTTCGGCTCAATTTCCAGAATTAGTCAAATGACGATAAGTTTAGCAAATTACATGATTTCCAAAGTCAAAAGAGTTCAAATGAAATTACAATTACATCTTTTCAAAAGGGAGTATACAAAAGATGCAAGAACAACTCCTCGATATCGGTTTTCAAAAGATATGATGTCAGACAAGCACTCTATGCACTCCAAAATCAATGCCCTTGTGGTGTACCTGAAAATGATGATAGGTTGAGTTATACTAGCCCAGTAGAGATTAATATGCTCAAGCTATAAGCAAATGAGATGATCAATGCACCGAGAGGAACATAAACAACAACAAGAAATATATATGGGGTGATGCCGGAATGAATATGGGACGCACGAGGTCCCGAAAGCCCAGAAATGAGAGCCAAACACATAAGTTAATGAATATGGTGAACTTTGGAGATCATTAAACTACTTGTAGTTGAAAGGAGTTGGTTTTCAAGTCTCATATCCTTATTGTCAATAAATTCATTAAACTCAACATGTTCTTATCCTCCAACGAGGGCCAAAAGAATTTGAGAGATTAATGAACTATTTGAGATACCAACAATCAAGTCTAGAAGTGATTCAAAGGTGTTTAGAGAGTGCTATAAGTGATCGTGGTTCAAACGAGAATGAAAAGAGCAAAGTGTGTCAAAACTGCAAGAAATCAAGGGGGTATCGATACCCCAAAATGAGGTATTGGTATCTGGACGACTGCTGGTCCAGAGAAGCTTGGGGTATCTGTCATGCCCTCGATTTTTAACATAATTAAATAATACATTTCAATAAAAGAGAAACCTCACATGTCATATATATTACCCCAAAGGAGTTTCCCACCTGTTTAATTTACAAACAAGTCCTTAAATTTAGATAATTACAACTTTAGTCAAAAGAAAATTCAGTAGTAATTATTTACAAAACCATCTTTAACAAAAATGAGATCTTCACAGAGATGACGAAATAATCGGTGATGTCAGCTTCCAAAAGTCTTTTACTGTCAAGCACACAATGCATGCAATCTATTGCCCGTCATCAAAACCTGAAAAGAAAGATTTGGTTGAGCTACACTAGCCCAATAGAAAAGTCTACGCAAACTCTATATGCAATTGAGTGAGACGAAAGAATGAGTAGAACAAAAAGAAATCAAGCTCTAGATAACAAATGAGGTCGCTATGGGAACCAACTTCGAATCGGCAAAACCGAGGCTCAAGGAGTGCTTTTCTATCGTTAGTCAATCTCTTCGTCATCTTTTATCTTTCCTTTTTGTTCAAACTTCCATTTAGAACATTTGCTTTGTATTAAACGATTTATATTCCGATTCTAGGAACCCTACACGCTTCCCATTCATCTCCAATACAAGTATAAGTAATCCCTCCTCCATTAACTTGTCAAATAGCAAACTTGGAAGAACTTTCTGGGTCTTAGGGCCCCATATACCCACGACACTTTCCGGGTACTTATGACCCCGTACATCAACTTCACATTCTGGGTCTTAGGGCCCCATACACCCATAATACTTTCCGGGTACTCATGACCCCGTACATCCACCTCACGCTACTCGTTTCGCATTTCATCCTATGTGTTTTCAAAATTTCAATTGCAAGAGTACGGATGAAAAAGGGATAATAATGTTAAATGGATAGTTCACACATCAACTCAATCGTATTTTCCATTTTGTTCCCAAACTTGTTATCTCAACTCAACCTTCGAACTACTCGATATTCCGCGTCAAGCTGTCGTATGCCGTTTATGTGCTCAAGTG
>BPLS01000572.1:173953-185509 GCA_019656275.1 Rhododendron kiyosumense
ATCGCACAAAAACCCATGACTTTCCAATCCTTGCACATAAGACCCCCACATTTATAATTAAACCATTTCCGTCCTTTTCTTTTATTCTATTTCCTTTTACAACAATATTAAAATTAAATAGGAAATTTACGGGTCTCTACAGTATCCATACCGCGGAATTTTTCAGCGAATTTTCAGACTTCAAAAGGCAAAACCCCAACAACAACAACCAAGGCATGATCTAAGTACACAATCAACTCATATAGACATAGAGAGAGCAAGAAATCCCTACCTCAATGAACAAAAATGAAGATCCAAGCCCAACCAATTGAGCCCTAGAACTTGAAATTCGAATTCCTCTAAGGATACTTCTTTCCGAGCTTCAACCAATGAACACCGAGCTTATAATCACGTCTAGAGTGTGGAATGAAGGTTGAACTTTATGGGTTTCGTGCTTTGAGTGAAGTTTTCAAGCGAGAGAGAAAAGAGAGTCGTGAGAAAGGGAGAGGGAAAGGGAAATAAAGAGGCGTGAGTTTGACGCGGGGGGGGGGGGGGGGAGGGGGGAGAGGATGTCATTCTCACACACACACACACATCTATATATACTACTCCCTTCGTCCCAAAATGTTTGGCACTTTCATGATTTTTATTGTCCCATATAATTTGTCCATTTTGAAAAGTCAAAAGCAAAACATGTTAAACTTCCCATGTTACCCTTTTCTTTTGGGCTCAAAATTTCAAATTCAAATTTTTAAGTACTATTATACTAGAAGTGTAAGATTGGACATTGATTTTTGCACAATATAATAATATTTCTTCCTTAAAAGTTAAAACTCCCAAAAGTGCCAAACATTTAGGGACGGAGGGAGTAACATTTTCATAAACTACACACACACACCCTCATCATATAATCCTAACACATAAGCCTAAAATTCAAATAAATCCAACATTTCCCTCTTATCCTTTCATTTATTGAACCCTTTTAATAATTTCTGAAATTTACGGATCTCTACATCCTTCCTTCCTTAGGAAATTTCATCCTCGAAATTTATAACCATAGCCAACAAGAATATGCATCACATAAATATGCTCATGCCATAGGAACAATCATTAAGCACAATGATAATAACTTAAAATCTCAAATTTAAACACTCACATCGATTTTCTATGCTAGAAACAAATCCGGATACTTTTTCCTAACCTCATCTTCTTATTTCCAAGTCAACTCTTCTTTACCTTGGTTACTTCACAAGACTCGCACTAACGGTATCGTCATCCCCCTTAACACTTGATCGCGTGAATCTAGGATACGTATCGGTTCTTCCCCATAAGATGCACCGGCTTCTAGTTCATGTTCAGACCATTCTAAGATATGAGATGGATCTGGCTCGTATTTCCTCAACATGGACACGTGAAACACGTCGTGCACTTCAGAAAGCTTCGGTGGCAAAGCCAAGCGATACTCTACTTCCCCGATCTTTTCAATGATGTCGAACGGCCCAATATAACACGGTGAAAGCTTCCCCTTTTTCCCAAAATGAGACAAACCCCGACGCGGCAACACTTTAAGAAAAATGTGATCCCCTTCTTCAAATGATAACGATCTCGGCGACAACGATTGGCATAATTCTTTTGCCTACTTTGCGCGGTCAATAATCTTTGGCGAATCACCTTGATTTGTTTGGTTTTTCTTTCTTGAGCTTCTAAAAGACGTTGGCGAATCACTCTCATGCTCTCGGGGGTCTCTTTGATCATATCCAGCCTTACTAGCATAGCCTCGCCTAATTCAGTCCAACACACGGATGATCTACACGGTCTCCCATACAAAGCCTCATACAATACCATTTCGATACTAGATTGATAGCTATTGTTGTACACAAATTCAACTAACGACACGTGATCCTCCCAACTACCCTAGAAATTCATGACGCAAGCCGGAAGCATATCCTCCAAAATTTGAATCGTTCGCTCGGATTGCCCATCCGTTTGAGGGTGATACGTGGTGCTAAATAAAAGGTTGGTGCAAAGAGCGGCCTGCAAATTCTGCCAAAAGTGCGTGGTAAACCTCGGATCTCGGTTAGATACGATAGAAATGGGAATTCCATGGAGACGGATAATCTTTGAATGTACAATCAGCTAAGCGTGTCAATCGAATCGGTGACATGAATAGGTAAGAAGTAAGCGATTTTGGTCAAACGGTTCACAATAACCCATATAGCATTGTGTGCCCTCAGCAACTTCGGTAAACCCGTAACAAAATCCATGGTCACGTTCTCCCATTTTCGCTTGGCCACTGACAACGGTTGTAACTCCCCCGCGGGTCGTTGATGTTTGGCTTTCACTTGTTGGCACATGAGACACTTTGACACGAAAATAACGACATCCCTCTTCATTCCAGACCACCAAAATTGTCTACGCAAGTCATGATACATTTTCGTCCCTCCCGGATGAACGGCTAACGGAGAATGATGAAACTCTCGCAAAATTTCTTCTCGACATGAAATGTGTACGAACAACTTTCCTTGATAACGTAATCCTCGATTGGTATCAATCATCCATCCTTCTTGAGCATTCCCACTAAGGAATTTGGTACGAAGTTCCTCTGCTTCCTTGTCGTGTTGTTGTGCTTCAATGACTCGATTCGATAAAAAAGATTGAACGGTCAAACTGCATAAGGTAACCCCATCCCGGACTTCCTCAAAGTGCATGGCATAGAAGCCCAAATCGTTCATCATTTTCCACTCATAAACCACTAAACTCGCGAGGTGTGTCGGTTTTCTACTTATCGCATCAGCCACTACATTTGCTTTCCCCGGGTGATATTGCAAATCGAAGTCGTAGTCCTCCAAGTGTTCCATCCAACGCCGTTGTTGTAGGTTAAGTTCTTTTTAGGAGAATAAGTACTTCAAACTCTTGTGATCAGAAAAGACCTTGAACCTTTCATCGTACAGGTAATGACGCCAACTCTTCAATGCAAATACAACAGCTGCAAGTTCTAAGTCGTGCGTAGGATAATTCCGCTCGTGAGTTTTCAATTATCGTGACCCGTACATTACCACTCGCCCCGACTGCATCAAAACGCACCCAAGTCCATCTTTCGAAGCATCACAATACACAGAGTGGCCAACTCCACGTTCGGGTACAATCAAAACCGGCGTGGTAGTCAATGGCTTCTTTAATTCCTCAAAAGCCATCTCACATGCGTCACTCCAAACAAAACGTGTTCCCTTCCGTGTCAACCTAGTCATAAGTGCTGTTAGATGCGAAAAGTCTTGGACGAAATAGAGATAATACCCTGCCAAACGTAAAAAGCTACGAATCTAACATATTCTTTGGTCGTTGCCAATTCATAATGGACTCTATCTTCCCCGGATCAATGGACACTCCACTATTCGAAACCACGTGACCCAAGAACTTGACTTCGGATAACCAAAACTCGCATTTACTAAGCTTAGCATACAAGCGGTGCTCTCTCAAGAGTTCAAGAACGATAGTGAGATGAGATTGGTATTCCTTCTCCGAAGGTGAGTACATGAGAATATCATCTACAAAAACAACCACAAAGTGGTCAAGGTAGGCACGAAAGATATGATTCATTAAGTCCATGAAAGTAGCCAACGCATTCGTCAACCCAAAAGGCATAACTACAAACTCGTAATGACCATAGCATGTATGAAAAACGATTTTCGGAATATCCTCTCTCTGGACCCTTAGCTGGTGATAACCGGGCCTGAAATTGATTTTTGAGAAACAAGTCACACCTCGAAGTTGATCAAATAAGTCGTTGATTCTAGGCATGGGATACTTATTCTTAACGGTGACACGGTTGAGCTTACAGTAATCGATACACAAATGAAGTGAGCTGTCCTTTTTTTTTCGCAAAAAGTGCCGGTGCTCCCCACGGAGATGTACTTGGATGAATAAATCCCAAAATTTTCAATTCCTACAACTAGACCTTCAATTCCCTAAGTTCGGCGGGAGCAAAATGATAAGGAGGTACGGATATTGGAGCGGTACCGGGAAGTAACTCATTGGTAAACTCGACTTCTCTCCGAGGAGGTAAACCGGGTAACTCCTCCGAAAATACATTCGAAAAATCACAAACAATAAGGGGCAACTCCCTACGCGCGGACACATCTTCATCTAGAGTCAAACTTGCCAACAAATAATAAATGGACTACCGCTCTCGAGACCCACACAGATACGGATTTAATGATTTCCGATGTTCCTCAACGAACTCGAAGCAAGCACCATCAAGTGGACAAATATGAAGTCGATGCTTGAAACAATCAATGGTGGCATGAAACATAGATAACCAATCCATTCCCATAATATGATCAAAGCCCGACATTCCCAGCACAATGAAGTCAAAGGTGAAGCGGTGATCATGAATAAAGAATTCACAGTCTCGACAAATATGATCCAAAGGGGTTCTACCCCCCTAAGGGTGTCTTGACATACAACGGTGGGCTCAGATTTTCAGTTTCTAACTCCAAAGCACACACAAACGATGCAACAATAAATTAATGAATGAGATGCTTTAGAATTAAAGAGTACTTTTGCAAAGGAGTTAAACAAGAGAAATGTACCCCCTTACAACTGAAGCCTCTGGAGCCCGAGAAGTGGTCTGAGGTGGCAGAATAGTGGAAGTGATAGCAAATGCTCTTCCCCGGGTAGTCTGACTCTGAACAAATCCTCCCCTCTGCCCTGATGCTTGAGTAGGACTGGAAGAACTCGCACCCTTTTCATTCTGAGAGCCCTAAACGGTAGTGGTTTGATGGAAACGTGGCTACTGCCGTCTTGGGTTACCCTGAACGATTGCTGGCCAAACCCAAGCCCTAACCCCGGTTGCTGCACGGAACCCGACCCATTACGCGCACATACTACTTTCCGAGGACAATCCCTAGCAAAATGGGTAAACTTGCCACACACATAACACACTTTTGTTTGGCAATCTGCACGGAAATGGCCTAGTTGACCACAACGGTGACATGTAGCCGCTGGCCTAAAGTGAGCTCCTCGAACCCCAAAAGAAATGGTTGATGCCCAAACAATCAATGGACCTTGAGTTGTCGAAGACAGTTCTCTTTGTCACTTCCTCCCTTGACTCCCAAAAGTTCCCGAAGAAGAACTTTTGGTGATAGCGGGTTGCCTAGGTTCCTAAATCCCCCTATTTCTCAGTGCTTCCCTTGGTACTTCGACGCTCCTTACACACTCAATGATCTCGAAATATCTCATCTTGTGCTAGGCCACTACCAGCATCTTGATAGATTCATGCAACCCTTTCTCAAAACGTCGACATTTCCTATCCTCCATTGCTACCAACTTGGGAGCAAAATGCGACAACTACTGAAACCTCAACGCATATTCAGAAATGGTCATATTACCCTGCTCAAGTTTCTTAAATTGATCCCTTAGCTACTCACAGGAAGAGTCTGAAAAATACTGATTCGCAAATAGATCCTCGAATTCGGCCCACATCAAATTTTCAACATTGGGCTCATTCGCCTGAGCCGCAATCCTAGCTGCACTCCTTGCATCCTTTCTACCCTCCAAAACAGACTCCCACCACTCGCCGGTTTCTCCGACAAGTTGAATGGCCGCGATACTCACACGCAGGTCATCTTCGGTAATCTTAAGAGCGGTGAAGTTCTTACAGATTTGCACCAACCAGTAGTCAGCCACGAAAGGGTCACTACTTGCCCCATCAAACAAAGGTGGATTCAGATGACAGAATTCTCGCATGGCTACTAAGGCCCGACTGCAAAAGATTAGCGACCGCAAGTGCCGCGACAATATCCCTAGTAAGAGGGTTCTAAACATTCTGCGCCCTCGGATTCGGTCCGGCCCCCAATTCTGCATCACCATGCAAAGCTTCCCCATGCTGGCTAACCTCATCTTTTAATGGTTCCGCACGGCCACGACCACGGCCATGAGCACCCCTATTTCCGGCTCCACCCCGCCTATTACTGCATCTCGGAGGCATCTTACTACATTGATAAGAAAAGGGATCTATTAACCACAACAGTATACTATGAGGTCAAAGCCTCCAACTTCCCAACACGGGTTAACAACTCTACGCCACTCTATATTAACGAGGATGTAATGCCACATGGCTCCCTGAATGCCAAGCACACAAGCACACACAAGCATGTGAAAATATGCAATGATTTTTGAACCCATGAGACTAAATCTCCCCACGGTCTCGAGGTATTCTAAACCTAAGCTCTGATACCAAGTTCATTAAACTCAACATGTTCTTATCTTCCAACGAGGGCCAAAAGAATTCGAGAGATCAATGAACCATTCGAGATACCAACAATCAAGTCTAGAAGTGATTCAAAGGTGTTTAGAGAGTGCTAGAAGTGATCGGGGTTCAAACAAGCATGAAAAGAGCAAAGTGTGTCAAAACTGTCTAGAAATCAAGGGGGTATCGATACCTAGACTACTGCTGGTCTAGAGAAGGCTGGGGTATCCATACCGTGGAATTTTTCAACGAATTTTCAGACTTTGAAAGGCAAAATCCCAACAATAACAATGAACCAAGGCACGATCTAAGTACACAATCAATTCATATACACATAGAGAGAGCAAGAAATTCCTACATCAATGAACAAAACGAAGATCCAAGCCCAATCAATCGAATCCTAGAACTTGAAATTCGAATCCTCCAAGGATACTTCTTTCCGAGCTTCGATCAACCAATGAACCCCGAGCTTCTAATCATGTCTAGAGTGTGGAATTAAGGTTGAACTTTTTGGTTTTCGAGCTTTGAGTGAAGTTTGAGAGAGAGAGAGAGAGGAGAGAGCCGTGAGGGAGAGAACGCATCTATATATATTAACATTTTCATAAACCACACACACCCCCTCACCTTATAATCCTAATTCCTAACACATAAGCCTCAAATTCAAATAAATCCAACATTTCCCTCTTATCATTTCATTTATTGAACCCTTTTAATAATTTCTGAAATTTACGGGTCTCTACACGGTTTCGCATAAACTTTCTGGTTTATTATTTGCTTTCTCATATTTGATGAATCTTCACAAGAGAATTGAAGTAAAAAAGACAAGGAACCAAATTCTCAAAAAGTTTCCTTGTAAAATAAGCCAAGATTTTCAGCTTATTTTGGTTTAGTTTCTTTTCTGACTTTTTTATATGTTGCTCTCTTAGCTCTATAGTCTTCTGTAGCACTAGAGTCTTTCTGAAACTTGAGTTGGCCGTAGTATCATGGAATTGCCCAAACAATATCATAGTAGTCAGCGAATTGGCAAACCAAGACTGAATCGGGCTTCACAAATCAAATAGATAGTCCCCAGTCCAGCAGCCCTTAGTCCATCCCTGCCGTGATTTAGGAATCAGCTTCTACGAGTCTTGGTGATCCATCAATGATCAGAAGGAGCTTACAAAAGCCCAGCCATTTCATTGAACAAAGCCTGAAATTCAATAGCGGAAACAATGTGACTTTATTTCGGCAAGGCAATTAAATTAACTGGTTGCTCGTCTAAGTACGCTCTAAAAATACTGCTTTCTGCTTTTTGGCGCTTTCAACCGTTGCAACTTCTTTAATTTGCATTTGTTAATAAACAGATAATGGATGCTACGAACCTAAAATTACTTATCCGAAATACGCGCAACACACTTTTAAATGCACAAATAGTCGCAGTAGACTGATGCCAAGCAGGACCTGAGCAAAACAACCCAGTTTGTATCCACCTTAAGAAGGGAGAACTTATTTCCTGTCTGTGTCCAAAAATATGTCTATTTTCACTCTTGTACATGTAGTGTGGAGAGTGTCTAGAAAACTCGCACACAACAATATGAACAGATATAGGTACAGCAACTATCAATGACAACATCTTAATATACTAACACTACACACCACCATTTTCAGGGCCTAATCATCTTAATATACTTTTTTTTTTGAACGACGAAAAAGGAATATTAATACTAATACTACACACCACCATTCTTTCGTTTGGTACTGCAACAGAACAGGAAAGTCCAATTTGAGGGACTGATACAAGGCAAACCTCTAGCCTGGCAGTCTTTGTGGCAGCCTTTTGCCTGGTCCGATTTGCTACTCTTCCTCTTCTAATAAAATTCGGGGATCAAGGATCTTCATTACTTGATCAGGAAGAGACATATTTGCATAGGTATGGAGGCTAATACGTTCTGTAAACAAGGTACTTGTAGGTCTTTTTCCGATGAACATTTCAATTATGTAACAATACTCCGTAGCTATACATATCTGCTTTTGTGGACACCTCCTAACCCAAACTATATTCTGCAGCATAAAGCAGTAAAAAAGAAGTTGTTATGCACGATCTATAAGTAGGTAATTATAATTTTTCCCCTCTTCTAGTGAAGAATTAATCCAATTAATTGCTTTTAGCGTTGTGGAGTTTATAGACAACCACTTTTGATCATATTGGAACTAGTTAATGAAACAACATAGTATATATAGGATTTGATTTTTGTTTCCATTATCTAGCGCTCCACTCTTATATAAATACAAGACCCTATGTATACAAAGTTATTCAATCAAAAAACAAATCTCTTTTCTCCTCAATATTGTAATTTCCACAAGAGAATGGAATCCCAGACAAGGAACGGATCTCTTGACACAAGTGCTTGATTCAGAGAAAAAGCTAGACGTCCGTCTCATTTGACAAGGGGAAAGTAGTGTCGCCACTTTTTTTTCCCACGGTAATCAAACCAAGGGAGTTCATAAAATAGAAATGAAACGCAGGTCTGATATTGCACTCAGCACTCTTGGCCACTGAAAGTTAAACACATTACTATATAGTTGGTTTGGTGTTAAAATTCGGAAGGAAAATTGGAGCTGACGAGCTTATAACTTAAATGAGAGCCAATACATATAGACTGCCCCAAAAGGTTATGCATTTATGTTGCCTAGAATGTAAAAGTACGTGACTCGAGAGTAGGGATGATCAATTCAGACCGGCCAGATTGACCACTAGCCCAGAATTCTTAAGGGAAAAAAGCAGTTACTTATTGGAGTTTGTAATATTGGCTAAGATCATTTGCAATTCGTGTGTTTCAGTCATCCAAAATTCAAAAGGGGAAAGAAAAAGAAAAAAATGCAACTACTTATGATAGAATGTAGCATTGGCTAAGAATAGTTGCAATTTTTATGTTTGTCATCCCAGTCGTGTAATACTTAAAAGGGAGAATTTTTGATAAGTCCATTGTAGCATGTTTCTAACCCACCCAATCCACTTCTAAAGTTTCTAACACCTCTAGTCCACTACAAATTTCAATGACAAAAATAACCTATATAAAAGAAATAAGGGCCTTGTTTGGCTAAAATAAGGGCCTTGTTTGGCTAAAACAAAAAATACATTTTTTCATTTTTTCGATCTTATTACAACCACATAACCACCACCACCACCACCACGCCCCCACCGCCACCTCCATCACCACTACCACCACTCCATCGCTGCCACCAACACCACCACCACTACCCCCCCCACCACCAATCCGCCCCCACCCCCATCCCCACCACCACCAATTTGCCGCCGCTGCAGCTACCACCACCACCACGCTGCCGCCGCGACCACCATCACAACGCTGCCACCTCCACCGCAATTACCACCACCACCACCACCACTCCGCCACCACTACCACCACCATCGCCACCGCTATCACTCCACCACCACCACCAAGCCGCCGCCACCACCATCGCCACTGCTATCACTCCACCACCACGCCGCCACAACCACCACCACTACCATAACGCCGCCACCTCCACCACTCCATCACAACCACCGCCACCGCCACCGCCACCGCCATCACTCCACCACCACCACCGAAATGACAACCACCACGCCGTCACCACAACCACCACCACTTCACCACCACCATGCCACCACCACAGCACAATGACCACCACTATGCCGCCGCCATCACCACCACCACTACCGCCGCCACCACTACTCCACCATCACCAACACCACCACCACCACCACGCCACTGCCATCACTCCATCACTACCACTTCTTCTTTGATAATTCACCTTCCTTCTGGGTCACACTTGCTTTTCTGATATCTTATTGGCGTTAGTGTTTTAAGAAAATAATTTGCAGTCTAAAAGTGCAAATTTGCAATTTAAAATTTCATTGGTGTTAATATTTATTTAATAATTTGCAGTCTAAATTTGTGTGTAGACTACAAATTTGCACTTTCAGAATGCAAAATTTACGAAAGTGTATTTATTTGCAGTCTAAAAGTATTATAAATTTGCAGTCTAAATTTTCTCAGGCATCGGTGTTCAATTAACAAATGTGCGGTCTAAAAGTGCAAATTTGCAGTCTAAATTTTCATTGGCGTTAGTGTTCGTTTAATAATTTGCAGTCTAAATTTTTGTCTAAACTGCAAATTTGCACTTTTAGATTGTAAAGTTTAAGAAAGTGCCTGTTCATTTAACAAATTAGCAGTCTAAAAGTGTAAATTTGCAGTCTAAATTCTCACTGGCGTTACGTTCATCTAATAATTTGCAGTCTAAATTTTTATGTAGACTGCAAATTTACACTTTTAGAGTACAAAGTTTACGAAAGTGCCTTTATTTGTATTCTAAAAGTGCAAACTTGCAGTCTAAATTTTCTCTTTTCAGTCTAAAATCTCATTGGCGTTAATGCTCATTTAATAATTTGCAGTCTAAATTTGTGTGTAGATTACAAATTTACACTTTTAAACTGCAAAGTTTATGAAAGTGCCTTTATTTGCAGTCTAAAAGTATAAATTTGCAGTCTAAATTTTTTCTGGCATTAGTGTTCAATCAACAAATTTGCAATCTAAAAGTGCAAATTTGCAGTCTAAATTCTCATTACCGTTAGTGCACATTTAATAATTTGCAGTCTAAATTTTTGTGCCATCAGTGTTAGTGTTCATTTAATAATTTGCAGTCTAAATTTTTGTGTAGACTGCAAATTTGCACTTTTAGACTACAAAGTTTACGAAAGTACCTTTATTTGCAATCTAAATTTTTTCTGGGATTGGTGTTCATTTAACAAATTTGCAGTCTAAAGTGAAAATTTGCAGTCTAAATTCTCATTGGCTTTAGTTTTCATTTAATAATTTGCAGTCTAAATTTTTGTGTAGACTGTAAATTTACACTTTTAGACTGCAAAGTTTACGAAAGTGCCTTTATTTGCAGTCTAAATTTTCTCTGGTGTTGGTGTTTAATTAACAAATTTGCAGTCTGAAAGTGCAAATTTGCAGTCTAAATTGTCATGGGTGTTAGTGTTCATTTAATAATTTGCAGTCCAAAAATGTAAATTTGCAGTCTAAATATATAATGAAAAGTATGTATAGTTCATTTGGTCATTGTGGTGGTGGTGGTTGTTATTGTGGTGGTGGTAATTGTGGTGAAGGTTGCGCCATTGTGGTGGTAGTGGCGGCGACGTGATGGTTGATGTGGTGGTGGGGGTGTGATGATGATAGAGGTGGTGGGAGTGGTGGAGTCATGGTGGTGGTGGAGATGGTGGTGGGGGCGTGGCGGTGGTGGTGATGGCACTGTTGTGGTGGTGGTAGAGGCGGTGGAGTTGGTGACGC
>BPLS01000572.1:186649-217449 GCA_019656275.1 Rhododendron kiyosumense
GGTGGTGGTGGCATCGTCGTGGGGGTGGTGGTGGGGGCGGGGTTGTGGTGGAAGTGGTGGTGGTGGTAATTATAGTGGAGGTTGTGGTAATGTAGTTGTGGTGGTGGTGGCGGCGGTGTCGTGGTGGTGGGGTTGGGGGCATGGTGGTGACGGAGTGGTGGTGGCGGTGGCGATGGCGGAGTGGTGGTGGTTGCGGCATTGTGGTGGTGGTGGTTGGGGTGTGGTGGTGGTAGAGTGGTGGTGGTTGTGTAGATGGTGGTTAGGGCGGCATTGTGGTGGTGGTGGTGGTGGCGGTGGCGGTGGCGTGTTGGTTGTGGTGGAGGTGGTGGTGGTGGTAGAGCGGTGGTGGTGGTGGTAATTATGGTGGAGGTTGCGGCATTGTGGTGGTGGCGGCGGCGGTGACGTAGTGGTTGAGGTGGTGGTGGGAGCGTGGTGGTGGTGGTGGTAGGGGCATGGTGGTGGTGGTGGTGGTTGCATTGTGGTGGTAGTGGTTAAGTGGTGGTGGTTATGGTTGTGGTGGCAACATGGTGGTGGTAATTATGGTGGAGGTTGGGGCATTGTGGTAGCGGCAGCGTGATGGCTGAGGTGGTCATCGGGACGTGATGGTGGTGTAGTGGTGGTGGTGATGGTGGAGGTGGTGGTGGCGGCGGCGGCAGCAGTAGTGGTGGTGGTTGTGTAAAGTTTAATAAAGGGACAATTTTGTCCTGTCAAAAAATGAAGTGGATTTGAAACTTTAAAAAAAGTAATGGGTTGGACTATAGATGTTTTGAAAATATGAGGTGGATTGGACATGTTATAAAATTCTATAATGGACCTTACAACAATTTTTTATACTTAAAAATACTGCCTCCCTAAGGTACTTGAAAAATAATTGGAAAACTTTTTTATGTAGGTAGAAAATTACTATTGCAAGTTTTCTTCATATAGCCATGAGAGGAGAGGGGGAAAAAAAACAAAGAGATCCCAGATTTAATTTTGGTGACTTGACTTGCCCTGGTGGTCCCTCCTACAGGCCATGATTTATGTCTTTCATGACGTGCAAAATTCTTGTGGTGGCTCTACCTCTTAAAAAGACTATAACGACTTGACTCTAAGGTATGCCTTCAAGAAGAGGAGGGGATGGGGCTGAATATATAGTCAAACCGTGGCGAAAGCCTGGGGATCGGAAGGGGAAGGGCTGTGCCTAATCAACATGCCAGCCCTTGCTCTTGTCAATCGAGGCCCATGGATTCGTGTGGTCGACCCATTGTTTTTTTTTAAGCAATAAACGCTCACCAACTGGTTACCTTGTTTTGAGTACTGTTTGAACAATCTATTCTAATATATAAAGGAAGAGCACCCTTTGGTGTCTCCTCCCTTTGTCATGTATTTTCCTTTCCATAAGTGCCCTTTTAAACACAAAACAAAACAGTTAATTGTGAGGATATTTTGGACATTTAAGCGAAAACCCCCCCACCTAAAACGGTTATTACTTCTTCACTTCCTATTTTTCCTTAAAAAAAAAAAAAAAACCTTCTCATCCACACTACCTTCTCCCCCTCTCATGCTACCTTCCGGCCCCTCTCTCTCTCTCCACAACCGCCACTCCCCCACGTCTCTCTCTCTCAACCGCTCCCCACACCCCACCTCTCTCTCTCCTCCCTCTCTGCCTCTCAAATCTTCCAATTGCTACTGAAAGTTATTGGGAGAGAAATTGATTCGTAATTCTCCCGAAGCAGGACCGTGATGCGTAAGTGTGCCCCTTAAAGTTAATTAGGTAAAATTGACTACTACGACTGCTTTCCGAATTACCTTTTCCTAGTATACCTTTTCCTAATCTGTCTGTAATTTTAACCCATTAAGTCTTCCCATTCAGTTAATTTCCGTATTAAAACAATCAAGAATGGTCTTGATTGCTAATATGTCAATCTAGAAATGATATTAGTTTAAGAAACACCTTAGCGGGAAGCTATTGTGTAGAGTTTGAGTATGAGTTTTGCAGATTATTTTTGTTCTACTTAGACATTCAGGATGTTCTTATTTCCTGTTTCAGATTCGGAAATTCATACCTGCAGTGAAGAGAGTTTTGAAAATTAAGGGTACTCTCTCTTTCTCTCTATTGACTACAAGGTGTTTGTATAAATGTCTTCTTTTGCTTTCACAACAACTTGCAAATTTTGAGTATGAGTTTTTATTGGTCTATTTTGTTTCTCACCACACCATGGTTTTAGCATATGTATTGCGCGGAATACCATAAACCCACACCCCATTTCTAATCCGGCAACCTCCTCTTCTTCTTCGTTGCAGATGCAAATATGCTGGCACTCGAATACTCGGAAGCCTGATCAATTAGGCAGTACCTGTGTCGTGATCGAGTGAGATGCACCCAATGGCTTTTGTGATGCAAAAAATCAAAGACATTGAGGATGAGGTATAATCTCCCGCCCTCTGTGCATGTGTGCGTAGTAATACCTATTTATTTAAATGTGCATATGTTTTTTTACTATTTCTGTAAACTTCAAAACCGTTGCTGCTTCGCAGTTAGCCACAAAGTGTTATTTTTTACTATTTCTGTAAACTTCAAAACTGTTGCTGCTTTGCGTAGTAATACCTATTTAGCCACATTGTGTTATTTTTGTTGCCTTTTTTTTTTGTCAAATCTTATTGGACACTAATTATGTTTTGATTTTTTATGAGGAACCGATGAAACCGTTAATTCACCTTTATTGCTTTGTCAATCACAAGGCAAAAAAGAAAATTGCAAGACATTGAAACCAACAAGTACAACTGAGATGTGTATTTCTGTAGGGATATTTTGATATTTATGTTTTCCAATTGAGGTACCTATCTGATGAAGTGGCAGAGATCATTGAAGTCTCTCAGTCATTCACTATAAATGTGTTGGATATTGTCATTTCTCGACAGTTCACATTTGGAAATAAAGTTGAAATAAGGAGATCATGCGTGTTACCTCCTTCCGTCTTCCCAAAATACATTTCTATTTTGAAAAGTCAAAAGCACAAAGGTCGTATAACATTTCAAAGTCCTCCTTAATTTGTAAGAAACTACAAAGCCTAAAATTACATTTTAACTTGGGGATTACAAGATTAATGCTTGAAATAAAGAATTTGAGTTTGAGTTCTGATGCTTTAGTTACACTAGAGGCTTGGGCAAACGCGATGCGTGTGTAAGTCGGATTTTCACAACGTTTTTGTAGAAATGTTTTCCATTTATTGTTTGATCAATTTTTCACAAATGTTGTGAAAATCCGACGATGCCCAAGCCTCTAGTCGTTAATGATGCCGCAATACTTCAGAGGTAGAAAACACATAACATTTTCCAAGTTATTTGCATTGAAATTGATATGATTTTTTTTTCTTTTTTTGTGGTAGATTGAGCCAGGCAAGCTTGAACATACAAGTTGTGTTAATTCTTTTGTAGATTTCAAGCATTCGGATATGTTGAAACACAACTTGTTTGTCTGCAGTTTTGGGTCCGTTACTGGTCTGCTCTACTAAAGGGAATTTAGTAGGGCCTTACTCATATCTTCACTCAGGCCACATTGGCGACATAATAGATCTAATTCTTGTGACTTGTCATCCCTTTTTTTCCCTTCGAGTGAAACAATTTATTAGAGGTGGCAATTATAATCTATATTTTTAAACTCGCCCATATTCGCCCACTTATAACCCAACCCAACCTGCCCATATTATATAAGGAGTTGTTATGGGTTGAACCCATGTAAATCCATATTTACATGAGTTTATATGGGTTGAAAATAGGTTCAATATGAGTTGGAATTAAAAAACTCATTCCTTATACAAAAGTTAACTACTGTTAAGAAAAATCCTTCAAATTCTTCGCCAAAACTGAAAAACAACATAATAGTACAATCAGTAACTAAATTAAGATCTGTCAGAGTATAAATAACAACGCGTGAACAGATCCACAAAATGCTCAATCGCAAAATTCCAAACGACGATGAGATCAATTCACCTGATGAAGAAATAACAAGCAGAATAATCAATGTTGAAGTGGCCTTCGACGCGTAAAAAAAAATTTACTTTTTCAATTTTCTCGTTGAGATGAACTAATAGGGATAAAAAGTTTGTTGCAAAATAAATAAATACAAAAAATTTGAATAGAGACAAAAAAAAAAGTCACTTGACTTTTTTAATCAAAACCTACGTGGTGGCTTCGGTGAACCAAACGAAAACCAAAATTGTACAATCAGTGCAATCATCGCCTTTCAGACAATTCTCTGATGCGGCCTCTGACTCTTCGTCAAAGTTACGTCACTGTTTGGAAATGAAAAAAGAAAGTAAAAACCTGATTTTTTATAATTTTTTTAGCCTCTAATTGCTTCATTATTATTCAAAAAAAAATTGAGTTTTAATCATAAAATTTTACTTTTCTGAATCCCCTTATTGAGACAAATTAGAAGGAGGGGGGGGGGAAAGGAAAACAGGTCGAGTCTGACGGGTTTGGATTTGGCCTAACCCATATTTGACCCACGACCCGTTTCAACCCGCCCGTTTGCCACCTCTACAATTTATTATTGATTTGGACATTGGAACTAAATAATTTGATGAAAGGCGACCAAATTAGATACGATTACATGGTCATATATACTTGGATGCCCTAAAGTTTCAAGAACATTAGGATAAGGTAGAAGTGGCAATCCAAACCCATATTTCTTAACCCGCCCAAATTCGCCCACATATAACCCAACCCAATCCGCCCATATTATGTAATGGGTTAATATGGGTTGAACCCATATCAACCCATATTTATATGGGTATAGATGGGTTGAGAGTGGGTTAAATATGAGTTAGAATTAAAAATGACCCAACACCTCTTTCTCTCTCTTAGCCCATGCTCTCTCCCCGTCGTCTTTCTCTGGTACACCTCTTCCTCTCTTTTTTGTTTTTCATTGTGTGAACGGTTATTAAATTCAATCCTACTCCATTTCAATTCCTCTCTCTCTCTCTCTCTCCCCCTAAAATCAATTTGGGTACTGAAAGGGAGAACTCTACACTATAGACCGTGCATCATTAAAAAAAAAGTTACGACAATTGAGTCTCGAATTTCCCCCAATTGACATATGTAAACTCATACATCAGTCTCGGCTCCTTTTGAGTTCGAATTTTTTTCAAAATAAACCGAACACGAACATGAATATGATACGGCACATACCGTAAATAAACGAATCGAACTACGTTCAAATCTGAAAATTCCAAACTAGACATGTTCAGTAAAAAAAATATTAGGTAAAAGTAAAAAAAAATTTACTTTTTCGATTCTCTTGTCGAGACAAACTAATAGAGGTAAAAAGTTTGTCGCAAAACAAGTAAATACAAAAAAAAAAAATATTTGAATAGAGACAAAAATTTAAAGTAAAAAAATTTTACTTTTTCGATTCTCTCGGCGTTACCGCAACTCTTTTTAATCCAAACCTAAGCGGTGACTTCGGCTCTTCGTAAGTTTTTTTCTCTGCATGCATAAACTAACCATATTCTTGTACAAGTATCATTGATTTTAATAGTAAAACTAGAGACGATTCCGTGTTTTTTTTAAGGCATGACTTAGGGGTTTTTTTTTTCTTATTGATTCTGTAAAGTTCGTCGATGTGATATTTTTATTTAGCAAGTTTGAGTTTCGATATAGGGCAATTTGTTTAATATTAAAAAAAAAAAAAAAAGAAAGAGAAAGAAGGGAAAAAAAAAAAAAAAGGGAGAGAAAACGGGTCGGGCCGGGCGGGTTTGGGTTTGGCTTGACCCATATTAGACCCGACCCGTTTCAACCCGTTTTCTTTTTGACCCATATTCAACCCGCCCATATTCGACCCGTGACCCGTTTCAACCCGCCCAGACCCGCCTGTTTGCCACCTCTAGGATAAGGTATAGATGCGATCTTAGTTATCAATCATTATGATCTTAGCTATCAATCATTTGAAATACAAAAAAATTTATTGATACAAAGATTCATTCCTCCTACCATGTTGATACAAACATTTATTGATACAAAGAGTAATGCAAGGAGGGGCTGATGAAGAGTAAGAGAGTTTATTTCTGGAACATCAAAACAAGCTACGTACAAGCATAACTTTAGCTAAGAATCATTCATCCTACCATGTTGCTGCCCTTATTCCCTCGGCCCGATAAATAGATTCCTAATCCTGTGCAGTCCCCCAAGGACATCTCTAGCATTCATTCTCTCACTGGGCAGTGCAGCACAACATGAAACACCGATTTGAAGGACTGAGGCAAGGCAAACTTCGAATTCATTAGTGTTTGGTGTGATAGTTTGCCTAGTCCTACTTGGATGCCTTTCTTCTTCCAAAATGATCCAGGGATCGATGATCTCTAATACCTTTTCTGGAAGAAACATTTTTGTGTAACTAGAGAGGCCAAGAGTTTCAGTGAACATGCAATCTGTTGGCCTTTTTCCGATGAACATTTCCAGTAATAACACTCCATAGCTATACATATCACCTCGTGTTGATATCTCTTCGCCCAAACCATATTCTGCAGCAAAACCATACAAAAGAAACAAGAGAAGTTATGCATGATATTGATACTATTAACCAAAATTCTGTGGTTACCTTCTTTTGTGGAAAGAATTTCTCAACAATTTTAAGATAAACAACTATTGTTAGAGTTTTCTTTGTTAGCTAAACCTGCATTGTCTTACAACATGGAAGAAACACTGATGGAAAATTATCTTTGCATGAGGTTTGATTTATACGTAAAGTCATGTATTTAGTTTTTGCCACAATATTGATGGGTAACAATGAACATAATTAGTTAAACAGATAGAGCAAAAAATTAGACAATTACCTGGAGCAACATATCCAATTGTTCCTCCAATGCCAATTGAACTTGATTGTTGTTGATTGTTTGATCTACATGTGGTTTGTAAAAGAATCTTTGCAAGACCAAAGTCACTCACATGGGCACAAAAATCAGCATCAAGAAGAACGTTGCTTGGCTTTAAGTCGCAGTGAATGATAGCTACTTCACAATGATAGTGAAGATAATCCAATGCAGAGGCCACATCAATGGCGATGTTTAAACGTTGGATGAGGTTCAACCTCGGAGTTCCTTGTTGCTCATGAAGACATTCGGGGTATAACCAGTTATCTAAGCTCCCGTTTTCCATGAACTCAAAAACTAAAGCCTTGAAATCATTGCGCTTAAAATCGGTGCTTGAACAAGATGTGATTATCTTGACGAGATTGCGATGGCGAATGTTCTTGAGTGCTTCACATTCTGCTTGGAAACTCCTATTCCCTCCACGTTCCTGAAGTTTCAATACCTTCACAGCAATTATTTGTCCAGTAGAGTTGAGAATCCCTTTGAAAACAAGTCCATACTTTCCCTCACCTATCAAGTTGTTGGAAGAGAACCCATTCGTTGCTTGGCGAAGTTCTGCATAAGAGAGTTTCGGGTACTTGCTTTGAAACGGTAAGGCCGATGGAATTTCTCGTCTTGACCTTCTGATTCGAAAAATTATTGTTGCGACACAGATTAGAATCACAACGATAAACGACATAGTGATTACAAGTATTATCACTTTATTCTGGAGCGGTCCTTTCCTTTTCCTCAATACTTTCACTGGACATGCAGGCAGTTGCAGTTCTTCAACCCCTCCGCACAGCTTGCTATTTCCGACAACTGAAAAAGTACTAATATTCTTGAACAATCCATCAATCGGAATCTCACCTTCGAACATATTGTATGAGAGGTTGAGACTTTGAAGTGAATTCAACTCTCCTAAGAACTTGGGAATTTGTCCAGACAAGCTATTGCGAGACAGAACTAGAAATTGAATACCTTTCAGTTGATTAAGGGATTCGGGAATAGTACCTTCAAAATGATTTCCCGCAAGAGAAAGGATTTCCAATACTTGGAATTTGCTAAGAGTTTCTGGGATTCCTCCTGATAATTTGTTATCTTGTAAGTTGAGCAATCCGAGATTTATCAAGTTGCCGATTTGCAATGGTATCGGTCCTGTTAACTGATTACCACCGAGGAAAAGACCAATAGATAAGGATGAAAGCCCGAAGACTTGTCCAGGTATCGTTCCAGTGAGGTTATTGTAACCGAGATGAAGTTGTTGAAGACGTTTACACTTTCCCAAGGAATCAGGTATCCTTTCCTCTAGCTTATTGTCATAGAGTTGAAGGATGCTTAGCTGGCTTAGGTTTCCAATGGAGGATGGGATTTTTCCAGAGAGCTTATTTGTGTACATGTAAATTTCTTCCAACTTGGAGAGTGTACCAATGGATTCAGGTATACTGCCGCTAAGCATGTTCCCATATACTGAAACAATCTGTAAGTTCAGAAGGTTCCCAATCCCAACAGGTATGCTTCCAGAGATATCATTTTCTGATAGACAAAACTGACTCAGAACTTTCGAGAGATTTGCGATGGAATTGGGCAACAAACCACTGAAGTTATTTACACCTAAACCCAATGTTCGTAGATTGGAACAGTTGGAAAGTATATTCATAATGTTACTTAATTCATTCCCGCTCTTAGTTTCAAGTAGATTACTAGCTGCCGCAAATATTCTAAGATCATTAAGGTTTCCCAGACTTTTTGGTAAGGGACCGTTAATTGAATTCTGTCCAATTTCGAATTTCCAAAGTCTAGAAGCATTGCCTATCGATGAAGGGATAGGCCCATAGAAATGGTTAACAGAAATACCAAAATCTTCTAGATTTGGAAGAGCCAAACCGAAATCTGGGGCAAGGGTTCCATGCAATTGATTCGTGATTAGAGAAACAACTCTGAGTGACGATATGTTGTAAAGTTGGGTAGGAACCATACCAGTCAAGTTGTTGTTGGGCAGTTGAAGAACCTGTAATTTGTAAAGTCGTCCAAGTTCGTAAGGAATGCTTCCGGATAGCTTGTTGGAAGACAAAGAAAGCACAGACAGCGCAGAGAGATTTCCGAATGAGGCCGGTATCGATCCTCTGAAATTGTTTCGACCAAGTACCAGTCGTGTGAGACTAGACAGAGAGCTCACCACAACAGGCATTTCTCCTCCTAGGCTGTTATTAACTAGGTTTATTTCTTTGATGTTCGACCAACCAGTGATATTGGTAGGTAATTCGCCTTCAAAGGAATTATTCGCAAGAATAACTTGTTGAAGTCGAAACAACCTTCCAATTTCTTTCGGGATTGTGCCATGGAAGCTGTTGTCGCCGAGATCAATCGTCCTAAGGAAGGTAAGGTTCCCTATATGAGGGGATAGAGAACCCACCAACCCTCGAGATGATAAGTCTAGAATAGTCACGCGCTGATGCTTACGACCGCATGTAACTCCATCCCACTTGCAGAAGTGGATGGAATGATTCCAGGAGCGGAAAACCGGAAAAGCATCTCCTTGCACCAAATCCTTAAGAGCGAGCAAAGCTTGACGGTCTGTCTCATTTGACATGGGGAGAGCAGTGGTGCTGCTTGTGGCCATTGTTAAAATTGTTAAAACAAAACAGAGAACAGCCATTGCACTTCCCAGCCTTAGAAACATTATTTTGGTGCTATAGAAGAAAGGGATATGAAAGGGGAAAAGTGGTGATGAGCTTCGTCCTCTAACTGAAAGCCTATATATAGAGTAGGCCTGGGTAACAAGTCATGGCGGGTCGTGTTCGTGTCGTGTCAATCAAGTTCGTATCACAAACCACCCAACCTGAACCTGACCCATTTAGAATTTGTGTTTCTTGAGTCGTGTCATTTTCGTGTTTCGTGTAAAAAATGCTCAACCTTAACCCGTTAACTTCGTGTCCGGTTCATGGCGTGTTATCGTATCCGTTGCCCAACTCTATACAGAATTACAGATATACCATATATATATATATATGTTCGTGTTAATGGGTGACACAGATTAGTAACCGTGTTGGTCATGTCAATTTCGTGTCTCGCGTGTTTAATCCGAACCCGACCCATTTAGAATTCGTGTTCTCGAGTCGTGTCATTTTCGTGTTTCGTGTCAGAAATGTTCAACCCTAACCCTCTAACTTTGTGTCCCCTTCGTGTCGTGTTTTTGTGTCCGTTGCCCAGCTAATATAGAGGCTGCTTCTTGGGGGATCAGCTCTTTTACATTCCTCATCCCTCCATCCTTTTATTTTTTGTGTTCGTTCCAGGCCCACGTCTATAATTTAAATGTTCATCTCATAGGATCCATAATGAAGAATATGATTGCGGAAAGTTACATTAATTCATATATCGATTGGTACATGCACAAGTTGAATTTTATTTTGTGAAGTGGTGTAAAAATATTATTGTGCTGTGAATTTTGACATAATGAGATGCAACTTGTTCGATATTCAATCAATTAGAATTTTCGCAGTCATATTCTTCGTTTCAGGTTCTACGAAGCTGATCTCATTTGGAAAATTGATTAATAAGAGAACTCGATCCAGGGGTCAAGTTAAGATATTGTTAAGCCTCCTGTGTCAAGTGTGGCCATGCAATGCCCAGGTTAAAATCTCTTTCTATGTGGCTCACCTATTAGATAAAGGCTATGGGGTCTGCTAATACTGTAATACACATAGAGAGAGACGGTTAGATACTTCATATTTCCCTAATAATTAATTGATGATTTCATTCTAGTGGATAGTTTGAAATAATTCTTTACAGCACATAGGGGGATGGACTTGTTTAATATGCATAATGCATGCACAAACTTGTGTTGATAAAAAGATTGGGAGTCCATCCGCCTGGGGCTGCTAAACGAACCAAACGGCTTGAGCTCAGTTCGAGCTTGACTTGAATTTTGGCTTGTTCAAACTTGTTTATAAAAAATATAAGCCAGGCTCAATCACATTTTCTATAAATAATAAACATATAGGAATACGTTAATAAATATTTCAAAATATGATATATGAGTTACGTTGAATATAGAGATATGTCACAAGTTTTATATAGTACTATTGCATCAAAAAGAAAACCTCGAAGGTGACATATAGAAATTGAGGGCTACATTAAATCGTATACAATTCTTCCATGGAGCAATTATTGAGCAAATTTGGGGCTGCTATCACATCCTCTAGCTAGGATTTTCTCAAAAAAGATTAGAGAGTTAAGTGGTAACATACTTCATCTTCCCTTCTTCCATTTAAACTATAAGTAGCTTGCTTTTTCTAGGTAATTGTTCTTCTTGAAAGCTCGAAACTTCATGAGCCTAAACTCATGCTTGAAAGCTCGAGATTGGCTTGTTTATTTTACAAGCCAAGTCAAGCTTCTCACGAACACAAAGCCAAGCTTGTACAAATATTAGTCCCAAAAAGTTCTCAAGCTCAAGCCAAGCTTGAACACTGGTTACAAGGAGTCAAGCCAAGCCCAAACAATGTTATGTTCGGCTCGATTAGCACCTCTATGTAAGTGAAGTTTTCCCTTCAATTTACCGGAATGCATCAAAATTGCAGATCATATAATGTGCACAAATATGAACGCAAATTGAATTTTCACCTTCATATTCTTCGTTCGTTGTTCTAAGAATCTGCTCTCGCTTGGAAAATTGATTAAGCCAACTCGATCCAGGGGTCAAGTTAAGATATCTCTTTCTAGGGGGCTCATCAACTGACTAACGACGATTTGACTTGTTATTAGATCTTGCGTTGGCTTGGTTTCCTTTTTAAATATTCTGGTTGTTACTCCATCTGTTACATACTATTGGTCCTCCACACAAAAACGTGTAATTTTTTTTCAGAAATAAATTCTCCCTATGCTTAACTTTTTAAATTTTCTGACATCAATTAAAAATCTCAATTAGTCTTTTAATTTAGTGTCAAGATATTTTAAAAATTACGCACGGAAGTAATTTATTTGTTTTCTGAAAATTTTACTTCTTTCCGCAGAGGACCAATGTGGGATGGAGGGAGTATTTTTTAGGTTTCTTATATTTGATGAGTCTTCACAAGAGAATTGAAAAGGGCGTGACTATTCGCAGCCCTTTATTTTCTCCCACAGCCCACTACATTTCGGTAAATAGTTGTTGAAAATCATACATAACATTTCGGTAAATAGCTGTTGAAAACAAGATTATATTTCGGTAACTACATGTCGAAAATATGTTTAACTTTTGGTAAACAACTGCTGAACATACATTTTCGGTAAATAGCTGTTGAAAATAATATTATATTTCAAATTTGACCCTATATATATCCTTACGTGTCAATTTCGTCCTTATATTTTCTGAGGAACTTCAATGTTGCATTTTTCGTTAACTCGTTAAAGGAAACTGTTGACTAATGTGGCAATGACGTGGAAAATAAATTCTTCTTCATCACCATCACTCATCACCCCTGCTCCCATTCTTTCTCTCTCAAACACCCATTATTAGGCAACCCTTTCTCCATGTTTCTATATTCCACATACGAAACCTCTCAAAAACCCTAGTCCACTACCACCTCTATCCCTCCATCTCTTTGTTCTATGACACCCCAGCATAATTAAACCCACAATAATCTCAAAATTGTTGAATGATTTCGCAAGTAAGAATTATCATAATTAAGGACGGATTCAGAAATATAGCCTAGTGGGGGCACCTGTTAATCATAATAGCAAAAGTTCATTTTTTAAGTCAACCACAGTAAGATCGTACAAAATTAAGGTATGCATTACGAACTACTAAAGTTTATAACGCGTAAAATGAGCACAAAATCTCATACAAAAATTTAAAATATGTTTTAAATGAACGTCAACAAGTTTTAGAATGATCGAGTTAGTTTTATTAATGACTTTATTTTAAAAGAGAATCAAGAAAGAATAGTTCTAAATAGACAAACAGCTCGTAAAGTAGCAAATATAAATACACCATATGTCGAAATTCAGGCATAAAACTAATTCTATATGTGTATTTTCGAGATATATGCAAGTGTGTATATTTATCTATTAGCACACTTTCATAATTATGCTAATTTATACAAAATATATTTTAAAAATATTTTAATTTCGAATGAGGGCACGCGTTCTCGCGGGGGCACATGGGGGAATCCATCCCTGATCATAATGGAGAAGGTAGATACCGTTGCTGAAATATTTTTTTGAATCAACAGTCCAGCATATATGTTTCTTGGATCGCCTTATGAGCTAGGTTCCTTAGATTTCTGAACTTAGTATAGCTGAAAATCAATTTTTGAGATTTCAACGTCAAGTTCGTTGGAGACCAAAGTTCACCAGACTCGACTTCTATTCCCCCACCCCCCTCTCTCTCTCTCTCTCTCTCAGGATTCGAGGGCATTTCTGAGATTTACAAGGTGTATTTTGGTAATGTGAAAGCTGGATAAAATTTGAACACCTCAAGAGGTGTCTAAAACTTACCCCTCTCCAGTACATATATTCGAGAAGCAAAACCGAAACAAACACCGAACATATTTAACTCGGGCATGTATATTTTTCTAATTCCCAATTCATTCACAATATATGCTAGTATGAGTAGAAATAATCTTCATATGAACGCTCTACGATCTATTTGGTCATGACATTAGACCAAATGTGGACCTGTGTGAATGTGATTCCAAAATCGTGAAGACCGGGTTGATGTATTGCCCCAAAAAAGAGAGGAAAAAAATATTATCTTCACGGAAATTTGTGGAATTGGTAAAACTTTCCACGACGTGCTAAGTTGCTAACTTGGACGTGGAAAATAATAGCACAAGACAAGATTATGGCAATTTCCACAACTATTATTAAATCAAAACCCGTTGCATTATTTCTCAACTGCGAAAATGCAAAGAACAAACTTTCTGGTACCGTAAAGAGTGGGACGGGGAAATTAGCGAGATATCACAACAATTCTTTTGACAAAAACGAGCCTTGCTATTCGCAAGGAAGTTTTGTAGGGAATCACACAAGAAAAAACGTGTTTGGGCCCATTCCGGATCCCACAAAAATCTAGAAAAATATTCATAAATTTTTGAATATTATTTTATGGGATCTTATAAAAAGTAATACTTACCTATGTCCGTTGGAGCTGATTTTTTATAGAGTTCCATAAAATAATATTCAAAAGTTTATGGATATTTTTCTAAATTTTTGTGGGACCCAAAATAGGTCCAAATGCGTTTTTCCTTGCGTAGTTTCCTGCAAATCTTCCTTGCAGTTAGAATTTTCAATACTGGTAAATGAAGACTGTTAGGTGTCCCACAAATCATATTTAAATGTATAATTTGATAGTATCATAAAACGTTAAGAATGAATCTATATTATAAAACAGAGTGATTTTTGTTTAAAATGTCTAGGCATATAAATGAAAGCAACTTTTATTGCCGTTAAATCACTTTATGTCATAATTTATAGCCATCAGATCATTTCTTTTTTAAAAGATACAAAGAATATTCTTCTAATAAATTTATCCCTCTATGCTCACTTTTTATATGATCAAATAGAAAAATATCTCCTTAAAATGGTAACTAACGCTTTGTGGAGATTACAACTATTCTGTAGAGCAATCGAACTTGTCAAAAGGCACGGACATTCACTAGTTTTTACATAATCTTGCTCAATATTAAGAGGAATATGAATTGTACATTTGAGCCATCATTGTAGTAAGTGAAACTTTTGTTGTGTGCATAGTGAAAAGAGGTAAGCCATTATGTTTTTTTTTAAACCTTCTTATTCAGAAAGAAGGTAATTTTAAGCTCAACTATAATGAGAATTCTATTTTTTTTGCATTGTTTAAAAGATCTCAATGAGACCTATCAAACAAGATCCATATTGGTTTAATTATTTGCATAAATACATAATTTTTGAATTTGAAATTACCTTTTTTTTCTAAAAGTTTCTTTTTTCAGAAACCGGAACGGGCATTCTACTCTCTTTCTCTTGCCTTTATATTGCCAAGTCTAATGACAACAGCGGATCAAAAAAATATATGACAAGACAACAAAACTGACCTGTAGTGAGCTGACTTGGAACAGTAAAGTCCTTTAGCTTTCAATCAAATGTCTCATAAGTACCTGAGCTTAAGAAAACTTTAATTAAACAACTATAATTGTTGAAGATTCTTCACTTACACCCCAACATCAAATTTTTTTTTTTCCAGGGTTTGCTGACTCTATAACGCCCCGAAAATTTGGAGACATTAAAAAAATTAAAAATAATATTGAAATGAGATTTCTAAATAGATTTCCATTTTGAAATAATTAATTGAAATTAAAGAGTAACTATGGGTCTAACCAGAGTTCGGTAATCTTCTTTGGTTGACGTCAAATCATTCTTTGCCTATGGTCCTTCTGTTCTGTCTTCAATATCTAGCGTTCGAGTTATCAGAGCAACATAGTACCATGAGCGATGATGCTCAGTAGCCAAAACCCACCCGAAACCCATAACTTACAAGCAAGGGCATGTACAATACTGTTAAAGTAGGAACAATTAAAGTAGCTAGCGATCAATTTCAATTACTAGCCTTTAACTAAGTGAAATTTAGAATCTCAACACTTGAGAAACATCCTCCTATGTTAACTACTGGGACTATGGCCATTCGTGATACCGCTCCCCCTTGCTTGCCCTAACCGGGAGCCCCGATGAAACTGCCTAAGTAATTTACTTAGTCGGAGTCATCGACCGCCTCGCAAGGATGAATTCCTCAAGGAACTAACCGTAACCACTGGGCCCACCATGAACTAACTGTAACCTTAGGAGTATATAGACCATAACTTGGTACTATAATACATATCACCCTTTTATCTCCTATTCAAAAAGCGCGACCTCGCAATGCCATATCCTAAGGTTTCGAATCGACAATCAACTTTCCTACCTTGGCTTCATTTCTCTTCTCCCAAACTTGACTCTGTGGATAACCTCCAACAGATCCGAATTCATTGGATAACCTCCAAGAATCCCATTAAACCATCATTCGTCTGGCTAACCGCCCATCACATCATCTCTTATCTTTTCTGATTTCCTTTAACTCAAAAATCGTCTATGTGATCTTCTATGTATGTACACCAATCCTCAGTGAACCTAATGTCCATTCTAAGTTCTCATGAAACAGAGTGAACAACAATCAAACATTATAATTCACGGAATGGAAATCATTTTTTCTTTTTACACATAAAATTCATCTAACAATGCCAAGGAAATTTAGATTTCAATAAAAAGTAGAATAATTATTGTACATTTAATTGTACCATAAACCTATCATGCAACAAAATTAATTATTCAGTACACTAATCATGCTATAAAATTAATCATTCGGTACGTATACTAATCATGCGACAGAATTAATAAAAGAATACTATTAAAGTCATTCCTCTTGTTTTTCTTTTCCTTTTTCAGAACCAAAAATCTACGTCTATTCTATATCATTTCGGAGTATTGACGGTATTAATAAAATTTGTACTTGCGACAAAACTAGGATTGAACCGGAACTTGTTAACTTTGGGGCTAAAAATATCATGTCTTCATATGCTAGGGTGGATTTACAAACTAACTATAAACAAAGGACTAAACTGTAATTCTTCCAAACATATTTTCAAATCTTAATTAGTGGCTGGACAAAATGGAACTACGAAACAGAGGTACGGCCGGACTCGACCGGCCATGTCGGGTTAGATTATTTTCAAACCGAAATGCGAAACAATCAAAACGGAAATAATATATATGTTGGGTTCAGAGTGCCCTCATAGATATGGTTATACAATGTCACTCTCTGTGATCGCTCTAAAAACAGATTTGCGGGTGCGATATCGAATGCCATAAAAGACTTAATTGAAATCCTTTCTACCACCAATTGGTTTTAAGAAAGATGGTGGAAAAGCGGTCCGACAAATACCAAGCGATCCGACAAGTGGTATCAGAGCCAAGAAGTCATGGGTTCGAGTCACGGGAACGTCATCGTGAAAGAGAGATTGTTGGGTCAAGAGTACCCCCATGGATTTGATTACACAATGCCTCTATGCGACAGCTCTAAAAACATACTTGCGGGTGCGATATTGAATGCCATAAAAGATTTAATTCAAACCCTACCTACCATCAACTGGTTTAGGAGAGATGGTAGAAAAACGATCCGACAATATATTCAGGGAGGTGAGTTCAGACTACCTCGAGTCTAGCGAAATGATTTTCGAAGAGGTTCGGTGACAGGTCGGAGCGGCGTCGGCTCGGTTGAAAGGTGGTAGTGTACGGCAGTGGAGAAGGCTCCAATGGTGGTGATGGCCGGTGATTATGACTGCTCCGGTGGTGAGAGAATGTATGGTGGCGGGAATGGAGGTTAACGGTGGCGGTGGTCCGGTGATGGTGGTGAGGTTGCTCGGATGGTGGTGAGAGCTACGGTGGAGAGGTGGTGATGGCGGCAAGAGGAGTTCCGACTGGTGGAGGAGGTGGCGATGGAGGAGGTTCGGTTGGAGGTGGTGACGAGGAGATGGTGATAGCTCCGGCAATGGTGATTTTGGTGGTGGTGATGAGTAGCTCGGTGGTGGGTTAATTGGCTCAGGCCCCTCTGTCTCCCGCTGCCCTCTCTCTCTCTACCGTGTGTGTGCTTGCTGGGAACAAGAAAGAAGAAAGGGAAGAGGGAATTTATTTTAATGGGTTTTGGATTATATGAAGGATATGAACTCTAGGACAACAATGAGTTGTCTCATTGGGGGGGAATTCAGAAGGAAAGGTGAGATTTTGGTACTCTCTCAGCCGAAACAAATGAACGATGGGGAAAGGGTTTGGTCCGGTGCAACACACGCACACGCTAAGAAAAATCACTTGTCGGACGCACATGCATATTAACGATTACGGAATTAAATTTGGTGTGACGACATAAATAATTTTTCGCATTAAATAAACTAACGAGAAAAATAATATTTTTGTTTAGATAATAATAATTATTTATTAAAAATATTGGGTCTTTACCATCTATCCCCCTTAAAATAATTTCGTCCTCAAAATTAAAGCGTACTCTCTTGCGAATGCAATTGTCAGTATTTGGCATGAATCGTATCTTCTCGTCCCCAAGTTGATTCCTATAGTCCTCCGTGTCTCCACAGAACCCTGACTAATTTGATTGTTCGCCCTCGGGTAACCTTTTCTCCATAATCCCGAACTTCCACCGGCTGCTCTTCAAAAGTCGTATCTTCATTGAGTGTGACTACCTCCCAATTGAGCACGTGAGTAGGATGAGCCATCTATTTTCGCAGCATAGAAATGTAAAAGATAATGTGAATTTTGATGATCTACAGCGGTAAAGTTAGGTGATAGGCTACTTCTCCAATTTGCTCCAAGATCTCAAGCATACCAATGTAGCGAGGCAATAACTTTCCTTTCTTGACAAATCGGATGATCCCACGGTGTGGCTTGAACAAAAAGTATGTTGAAAGTCCATGGTCTCGTCCTCTTGTCGGCGTAACTCTTGTACAAGTTTTGAGTGATCGTATTTCCTCAACGTATTGCCTTCCTCGGCCAGTTCTTGAAAGTTTAGTTCTTGGCTCTTAGTTGGTGGATGGTACTCTTCTCCAAAAGAATCAAGAAGATTACAAGAATTTTCAAGAGGTTTCAAGCATGAGTCAAATGTTTGTAGGTTAAAGCACCGAATAGAAAGTACGAATAGCTCCCCTCCAATAGTTGGAGTACTAGTAGTTTTGAGTTGAGTTGGAACACGAGAACAATAAGAATCAAGTTAACCAAAGTCAAACTAAATGATCGGAATTGAAGAGTCTCATCTTGTAATATTGCAGATTAAAGGTCTAATAGGCGACTGGAACATACCAATACTTGCCTGCAAACATTGCAATGGAATAAACAAAGGGTTCTCTTATCAAAATATAGGTCTACTTCAATAAGTTTTGAAAGGATTACATGGTCCAACGATGAAATCGAACAAGATATTTGTTGTGCACCATATCGGCCAAATGTATTTCAAAACAAGTATCTAACTATGGTTATTTGAAAGACAGGAAAAATAATAATGGGCCCAAGAGAAATATAAACGATGACTTTCAGGTCTATTCTTAGAATAGGACAAGTAGTTGATGAAATGATGATTGGATCTTATAATTAGCTCAAGACAGGGTACATAGCTCAAAGAAAGTGAAGCATACAACAATATATGCATTCAAGGACTGGACAACTCCAACATTGAAAATTGAACTACGTTTATTGATTTAGAGTTTTGTAAGGTTGGACACGTGTCTTGGTGTGATATCAAAAGAATTGAAGGTTGTGGATAGCTGATAATGCGTTGGTCAAAAATAAACGAGGATTCTCCAAACATGCAGTATTCAATGGATCAAAAAGGTTAGATTCATAATTGAGTAAACTGTTAACTTTAGATCAAATCAAATCAAATTAAGAAAGGTTGGAACAAAATGATCTTTAGAAATACCCAACTCACAAAAGAAAATGTCACGAGAGTTAGGTGCTTCGAATAGACAAGGAGTTCAACGATTTGAGCTTTAGTTGAAGTTGTAGCTCTAACTATGAAGAGTCACAATGACAAAGGTGATTTTAAGAAGAGTCATGAGAGGTTGAAAACAATGGGAGGTTAGAATACAACCAATCGAATGAGAAAGAGTATTAAGATGAATAATCGTCAATAGCTCTTCTATCCCCCTTAAATATATATATATATATATATATATATATATATAAAACCTCCATCGTAGAAATTGAATCTTCGCTTATCTGATAGCAGTTGATAGCAGTGCAAGGGGCGATAGCCCATCCATGCCCAAATTGAAGTCAGACTCTACCATTCCTATGATCCATATGTCGCAAGTCAAACATAGGCTTGAGATTCTTAACTTTTATGGTCGCCATTGAATTTGTGAGAATCTTGTTCCTTGGCTAGCTTGTATGCGCGAAGGTCAAGGCACGTCATGACAACTTGTACGGAGCACATCACATTCTAGGTTATGTTCAGGGTTTCCTACTTCAAGTTAAGGAAAGCTTAGGTCCTTACTGACTTCATAGGTGTCTAAAATTATCTTTTTAGCAATTGTGCTTCAAATAGAATCTATGTCGGCATTAGTATGGATTTGGGTGCTTAGATCACATCTCACTAGTGGTTGACCTCTCCCTAGAGAGGAAAACACACCAAATAATGTAATCACCATCTTCTCGGATTTTGGTTATTCTAGCAGCTTTTGAATTCGCTTAAACTATGATTTTGTCGTTGTTGGAAAACACCTTTGTAGAAAATAGGTAACTCGTGGTAGCAGAATTCTAATAGTATCATGCTCTTATCCATCGGTTTATAGGGTTGAAGGTGTATGATGCTTGGGGTTAGGGGTTTTATATGAGGAATTCATGGCAAGGATTTTGAAGTTGCAAGAATAAAATAGATTTTAAATATTTGTATATGATGACATGTAAATTTTTTATAAAAAGACAAATGAGAGTATCTATGCAAAAGTGCCACATAAGCCAGACAAGCGTGCTTACTATAGTTAGCCCTAGCTGCTAGTCTTATATGCAAGACTTAAGTTTTTTCACGGTACGTTCTCACAATAGCCTTACCCTTTCCAACCTATCTCGGATCGTGGTCTAGACGAGAAAGGAAGATCTCTTTCATCAAGTACTCAATCTCCTAGGTAGCCTCTTTGTCAACCTCGTCCTCTTCTCCCACGCTTGTCAAGGTCACCCTCATCATCTTCAAACTAGAACTTTTTGACCATGCTGACCAACTCTACATATACAATAGGAGCGAGTTCTTCTATCACTGCCTTGGGGTCATTGGCTTCAATGCTTTGACGAAATTGATTCAGGCGACAACTGCTACCATATTTATGTGCTATTCTCACGATAGAATCGTATAGTATCTAAGATAGTAGATATGTTGAGCTGTCAACTACCTAGGATAACACTCTTGCAAAGTGATCTACCCAATCTACCATAGGCCGAGGGTTGAACCTAAAGCTCCGATACCATTTGTAACACCCCGAAAATTCGGAGACATTAAAAAATTTAAAAAAATATTGAAATGAGATTTCTAAATAGATTTCCATTTTGAAGCATTTAAAATTCCAAAAGTCTTGTCAATTCCAATCAAATCTCAACGTACCAACCTTAAAATAATTTTTCAAATTCTCTTACTGTACAATATTGAAATAATTAATTGAAATTATAGAGCAACTATGGATGTAACCAGAGTTAGGTAATATCTTCTTCAGTTGATGTCAAATCATTCTTTACCAACGGCCCTTCTGTTCCATTTTCAATACCTGGTGTTCGAGTTACCAGGGCAATATAGTACCGTGAGCGATGACGCTCAATAGCCAAAACCCACCCGAAACCTATAACTTACAAACAAGGGCATGTACAATACTATTAAAGTAAGAACAATTAGAGTAGCAAGTGATCAATTTCAATTACTAGCCTTTAACTTAGTGAAATCTAGAATCTCAACCCTTGAGAAACATCCTCCCATGTTAACCACTAGGACTATGGCCATTCGTGATACCACTCCCCCTTGCTTGCCCTAATCGGGAGCCCCAATGAAACGGCTTAAGTTATTTACTTAGTCGGAGTCATCGACCGCCTAGCAAAGATGAATTCCCCAGGGAACTAACCGTAACCTTGGGAGTATATAGACCATAACTTGGTACTATAATACATATCTCCCTTTTATCTCCAATTCAAAAAGTGAGATCATGCAATGCCATGTCCTAAGGTTTCGAATCAACAATCAATTGTCATACCCTGGCTTCATTTCTCTTCTCCCAAATTGGATTCTGTGGATAACCTCCAAGAATCCCATTAAACCATCATTCCTCTTGCTAACCGCCCATCACATCATCTCTTATCTTTTCTGATTTTCTTTAACTCAAAAATCGTCTATGTAATCTTCTATGTATGTACACCAATCCCCAGTGAACCTAATGTCCATTCTAAGTTCTCGTGAAATAGAGTGAACAAGAATCAAACATTATAATTCACATAATGGAAATCATCTTTCTTTTTACACATAAAATTCATCTAACAATGCCAAGGAGATTTAGATTTCAATAAAAAATAGAATGATTATTGTACATTTAATCGTGCCTTCAACTTATCATGCAACAAAATTAATTATTCGGTACACTAATCATGCGATAAAATTATTCGGTATACTAATCATGCGATAAAATTAATAAACGAAGAATATTAAAGTCATTCCTCTTGTTTTCCTTTTCCTTTTTCAGAACCAAAAATCTACGTCTATTCTATATCATTTCGGAGTGTTGACAGTATTAATAAAATTTGTATTTGGGACAAAACTAGGATCGAATCGGAACTTGTTAATTTTGGGGCTAAAAATATCATTTCTTCGTATGCTAGGGTGGATTTACAAACGAACTATAAACCAAGGACTAAACTGTAATTCTTCTAAATATATTTTCAAATCTCAGTGGCTGCACAAAATGGAACTACGAAACAGAGGTACGGCCGGACTTGACCCGCCACGGCGGGTTGGATTATTTTCATACCGAAACGCGAAACAATCAATACGAAATATAATATATATTTAGGGAGGTAAGTTCCGACTACCTCGAGTCCGGCAAAACGATTTTCGGAAAGATTCGGTGACGGGTCAGAGCGGCGGCGGCTCGGTGGTAGTGTACGGCAGTGGAGATGGCTCCGGTGGTGGTGATGGCCGGTGATTATGACTGCTCCGGTGGTGAGAGAATGTACGGTGGTGGGAATGGAGGTTAACGGTGGCGGTGGTCCGGTGATGGTGGTGAGAGCTACGGTGGAGAGGTGGTGATGGCGGCAGGAGGAGTTCCGACTGGTGGAGGAAGTGGCGATGGAGGAGGTTCGGTTGGAGGTGGTGGCGAGGAGGTGGTGATAGCTCCGGCAATGGTGATTTTGGTGATGGTGATGAATAGCTCGGTGGTGGTTATGGCCGATCGGTGGTGGATTGGCGCAGGCCCCTCTGTCTCACGCTGCCCTCTCTCTCTCTCTACCGTGTGTGTGCCTGCTGAGAACAAGAAAGAGGAAAGGGAAGAGGGAATTTATTTTAATGGGTTTTGGATTATATGAAGGGTATGAACTGTAGGACAACAATGATTTGTCTCATGGGGAGGGAATTCAGGAGGAAAGGTGGGATTTGTTCAGAAGCAGAAACCCAAATTCATTTGGGTTTGAACACGCCACTTGACTTACTTTTTAGGCGTTGGTTTCAAGACAAGTAGACTTGACTCCATTTCTGGCCATGCGTCATTTTGGCATCGGCTTCACTTCACAATATTGAAGTTTTGAGTTATTACTGACTGTTTCCGGAGAACTGATATATTTTCTACTATTACATTACACTGATAGTCGGTTTTAGATCTGCTGATATGGTAATTTGGAGGAGTGGTGCGGATACGATAAAGTGCAACATTAAGGGAGAAAATAGATCAAAATCGACTTTAGAGGAGGTTAATTGTTCGAAAGATCTAAGTTTTGTTGAATATCACGGAACATGATACTTTTGACAGAGCTCAATGAAAAGAAAATGAATTCATGTAGCTGATCCAATTAATTGAGGCGAAAGGCATGGGTTTGTTTAATTGGTTTGGTTTGGTTAGTCATATGGATTGTCAATCAATCAAAACAAAAGTCAAGTCAATAAAGGAACACTTCTACTGATATGTCCATTCAATTGGACCAGGGTGGCAAATAACAATCTCAAACAAATTCCAAGCAAATTATCTACTATCTTCTAGTCTTCCTAGAATTATAGAGCAATTGTACCAAAAAATGATTGTCCACTAGAAATGTGCCACGTTAAGGTTACTTGGTAACAAACATTGAGCAAAGCACCTGTTTTTTTCCTATGCCAAAGTGCAGTGAATTAATTGGTTTTATCTTGGTGAAATTATGCAGTGAAGTCATGCGTAGTGCACTCCATGGTGGGTACAATACAAAATCTGGTGTTTGATTTCAAGCACTTAGAGGCAGTGCACCATGATCCTGTAATTTGGGCAGTAACTGCCCTTCCTTACGAGAGATATCTATAAATGTCGAAGAAGATCGTAGACTAAGAAGGGCCCGACCACACACACAAAATGCCTTTCATAGGTCTAGCACCTCACCTTCAATCATCTATACTTTCATGCAATTCTATATTTCAGTTCCTAGTTGTAACTTTCATTTACGGTAATGGAAATCCCGAGCATTTTCCATTTGGAAGGCACTTGCTACGTTTTAGCACCACGCTCATTTCTTCCTTTTACATCGCTTGAGAAAATTTGAAGTCCTTTTCAGTGAGACAAACAAGAACTGGTGGAGGATTTCATCTACCGCGCACAATTTGTCTATTCAAAAGTCAATCCATCTACACTTGGACCAACCGTGGTCCCGGCACACCTGCGCATCTCAATCACACGGCCATGCAAGGCCGTTGTTTCGCTTTTTTCAAGGGAAACAGTATTTAATTAAATTTAGTTTATGTTCAGCTGTTTATGAAACATTTGAGTGAAAATTTATTAGTGTTTTTGAAATTCTTCACTCTAATAATGCATAATTTAGAATCATTCGTTGCAGCATGGAGGAGGACGGGCTCCATGGTGGCGATTCGCTACTCAGGCCACATTGGCAGAACAATAGATCTAATTATTGTCAAAGAAACATTTTTGTATACAGGGTATACGAACACCCTTGGTATCTCCTCCGGTCTATTTCTAATTTTCGGCCATTTTTCGATCATAGTTGGATGATCGACTCCGTTCATTTTGTAGAGTTTAGCGAGAATATTAAACATACCAAAAATTGTGTTCATCGGATTTTTGTGGATACATAATTTTCTTTTTGAAACAGCAAAAAATTTATTAAGAATAAACTCGACAATTGGTACATCGAGGGAAAAGAAGAAAGGAAAAGAAAGAAGAAGTTGAGAAGAAACAAAACCAAACTACCGATGCCAACACCAAAAGAAATTCCAATAAAAAAAACATGACACTAGTATTCCTCCCATGATTCTGCATCCTCATCCCATTCTTCCATTTTAGCTGGCAGCCGGTGGGGTAATCAGTGAATTGATTGGAAACAAATTAGTGAGGCCAGAACCAGTTAACAAAAACTCTTCGACAACGAAACCAGCAGCATGCACTCCACCAATTATAATTGCATCTCAAAGCCTATTTGTAGCAGAGAAAGCATCACACTCTTTTGAGAAAAATGGATTGAAAGAACATAGAGCCTACCTCCATATACATTTTAATCTCAAAGGCAGCATCATCAGGTAGGAATTATCCAATCAATCCCAAAATATCTCTTAGCCCTCCACAAACTAGGAGTTGAAAGAGATGTCAAAACCGAAAGATCATTCCTCCCGTAGCAACTCTAAATCCTCCAAAAGATTGGAGTTGAAAGATATACAGCACCTTGCCAGACATGAAAGAGCTCTGACCCTAATATGGAAGCTCATACTAAACCAGCTATAACAATTGTTAGAGTATTGTGACTATTGTCAGGCTTATGTTAGTCCCACATTGGTTAATTATCTCATTGTAATGAGTATCTCATAATATAAATAAAGTCTTTGTGTGTTAGGGTAACTTAATAACCCTAAACACTTTTCTCCTTTCTCTCTCTTTCTAACAACATGGTATCAGAGCGGAACCCACCATAAATCTACCATCATCCTACGTCACCCACCACCACATAACAGTTGTGAACAGTAATCTCGGCTGTGAACAGTGGTGTTTTTCTGAAGACCACCAGATCTACGCCTGAGAACTCCAACCCAGGTGCCTGCGACCCTCGCCGGCCGTCGCCCAGTCACCGGCGACCCTCGCCGGCGATCGCCTGACTCCGGCGACCCTCCGGCGACCCTCGCCTAACTCCGGCGACCCTCTTCTGTACCAGATCTGCTGCTGTCTCTATCAAATCTACTCATTTCTCTGCTGACTCTCTTTTGTACCAGCCTTAAACCCGTCGCCACCCACAGTCCAGCCACCGGCGACCCTCGCCGGCAGTCACCCAGTCTCCGGCGACCCTCGCCTGACTCCGGCGAGTCTCCTAGTTGCAGATTTATGTGATTTTAGCCTCCTGTGCTCTGTGTTGCTGGTATTTTTTGGATCTTTTGTGATTTTCTTGGTATGCAAGCCGTTTTGTTCGTCGTTTCTCCATCTTCTACTCAATATTGACGTAAGTCGGACCTTTTGGAGTTGTTTTGTTCAGTTTATTTGGGTTGGACGGTGTTCGATTTATCCTGTTTAGTTATTGGTGGATCTACGTCATTTATGGAGTTCGTATCCGTGACTGTTGTGTCTCACCCACGTCCAATCTGTTGGGTATTTATGGCTGTGGTAAGTTCTAGTTGTTCTTGCTTCTGTTGATGTTCAGTTGTAGGTAGTTATTACTCCTGTTAGTTGATCTTGTTGGTTCTTATTGATTGGTGCCTCTCCGTTGACCGGTAAAATGTCTGAGCAGCAGAAGGATTCTGGTTCTGGTACTGTTTCTAGCACTGGTTCTACTCTTGTTGGTAGTTTATCTGGTGGTTCTTGGTCTCGCGACAGGCGCTCTATTACCTCTACCTCATTAAATGGGGGCAATTATGTTCTTTGGGCTAAAGCCGTTGAGGTGTATTATATGGGTCAATCCGAGGACTCCTATTTGATTGATGATGCTCCTGCTCCTACTAGTGGACCGACATATAGGGCATGGAAAGCTATTGATGCCCGTATTCGTTCGGAGTTATGGAATAGTATGATTGAACAAGTTGCTAGTACGCTGATGTTCTGTGATACTGCTAAAGAGGTGTGGACCCAAGCAAAAGAATTGTATTCAGGTATCGACAATCTCCGTCGCACATATGACCTTCATCAGTCTTTCTTTGCTATAACTCAGGGTGATGATTCTTTTGAAGATTATTATGCCAAGTTTCGGCGCATTTGTAATGAATTGGATATTTGTGAGCCACTTTCTACTGATATTCAGGTTATGCGGCGCCAGCGTGACCGTATGAGGGTCACTCGGTTTCTCTCCGGTGCATCATCAAACTTTGGTCCTGTGGGTAATCAGATTTTGGGGACTCGTGACTTACCTCCTCTCAGTGAGGTTTTCAGTCGTCTCCGTCAGTCATCATCTATTTCTGCACCGACTCTTGACCGTTCTGCTTTAACTTCCGCTGTTTCTGATAGCTCTGTGTTCTCAGTCAGCCGCGGTCGTGGTCGCGGTAGTGATTCTAGGTTTAGAGGTCGTGGCCGCGATTTTGGAATGCATGGCCGTGGTTCTGGTGGCCGTACAGATACTGTTATCGGTGGTCGAGGTGATCGTACATTTAGTCGAGGTGGCCGCCTGACAGGGGGAGGCCGTGGTCGCCGCCGTGGTGCTCGGTTATGTACTTACTGTGGGGGGACCAATCATTGGGTGGACACATGTTATGAGTTGTATGGTTTTCCTCAGGCTCATCAGGCCACTGTCTCTGAGGATACTGGACAGTTTGCTCAATCTTCTGTCGATAGTTTGGTTATTTCAGCTGATGAGTACCAGCGCTTATTGTCATTTCAGAATGCGACATGATCTTCCACTGCTACGCTTGCTCAGACCAGCCCATCTATTGCCTGTGTTGCCTCCTCTTCTTCCTCTCCTTGGGTTATTGACTCGGGAGCTACGGATCATATGACTGGTACACCTGTTTTCCTTTGTGATCGACAGCCAGTTGGTAGATCATCTCATGTTACCTTAGCTGATGGATCTACCACTGCTGTTACTGGTTTGGGTTCAGTTCCTGTCTCTTCCTTTCTTACATTGACATCTGTATTACATGTTCCTCGTTTCCCGTTTAATCTTATGTCTGTAAGCCGTCTTACAAAATCTTTAAATTGTTCCGTTACATTCCTTCCTCATGGTTGTGTTTTTCAGGATCTCACGACGGGGAGGAAGATTGGTGGGGGCATTGAGCGAGGTGGCCTCTATTACTTGACTGTGTCTCAACCTGTTGCCCTTCAAACATCAGAGTCTCCATATCAACAGCACTGTCGTCTTGGCCATCCCTCTCTTCAGAGTTTGCAGCGACTTGTGCCCTCGTGTCGTTCCATAAATAAGTTGGTTTGTGAAGTCTGTGAGTTTAGTAAACACCGTCGAGTTAGTTTTTATCCTAGGGTTGAGCGTCGTGCGTTGCGTCCTTTTCAATTAGTTCATTCAGACATTTGGGGGCCTATTCATGTGCCTAGTATTTCTGGTTTTCAGTATTATGTTATCTTTGTGGATGATTTTTCTATTATCACTTATCTTTATCTAATGAAAGCGAGATTTGAATTGAAATCTGTTTTTAAATCCTTTTACATGCAGATTAAGAATCAGTTTGATACGTGTATCAAGACATTTCGTTCAGATAATGCCCGTGAATATTTTCATAGTACACTTTCTCAATTTTTTGATGATCATGGCATTATTCACCAATTGTCTTGCTCTCGGACTCCACAACAAAATGGAGTTGCTGAGCGCAAGATTCGGCACTTGTCTGAAGTTATGCGTGCCTTATTATTTCAAATGCAAGTTCCTAAGTCATATTGGAGCGACGCTGTCCTCACTGCCTGTTACTTAGTCAATCGCATGCCCTCTACGGTCCTAGGTGGTCAGGTTCCCCATACGGTCTTATTTCCTGATCGGCTTCTCCATTCCTTACCCCCTCGAGTTTTTGGGTGCACCTGTTATGTCCATGCTCTTGACCCTGATAGGAGTAAACTTGACCCTCGGTCTTTTCGGTGTATTTTTTTGGGATACTCCCACACTCAAAAAGGGTATCGATGTTACTCTCCTACTTTACGTCGTCATTTTGTCTGTGCTGATGTCACGTTCAATGAGTCCTTGCCATATTACTCAGATCCTATTACTACCAATGACCTCCTTACCCTCGAGTCTGTGTTACCTATGGCTATTCCAAATGGCACTATCCCAAATCGTTTGCAGGTTTATGTTCGGCGTTCCCCCGCAGCACCAACACCACCCCAGCCTCCGGCACCAACCCCGCCTCCACATATAGAACACTCCTCGCCTGTCGAACCATCTTCGCCAGCACCTCCGTCTTCTCCCCCGTCGCCAGATCCGCCTGCTCCTCGCTATCCGACTCGTGAGAATCGCCACCCACCGGTAAAATATGGTTTTTCTAATTGTTCTCGCACTTCTCATCCTCTTTCTCAGGTTATATCCTACGATCATCTCTCTCCCTCTCTTCATGCTTTCACTACTACTGTCTCCTCTGTTTTTGTTCCTAACACTGTTCAGGAGGCATTATCACAGTCTGAGTGGCGGAAAGCTATGGAAGATGAAATGTCTGCTCTTCATAATAATGGCACGTGGGAGTTGGTTACTCTTCCAGCTGGTTAAACTACTGTCGGCTGTCGTTGGGTCTATACTGTCAAGTACCTTCCTGATGGCACTGTTGAGCGCCACAAAGCCCGTTTGGTTGCCAAAGGGTACACCCAGACTTATGGTGTTGATTATTCAGAAACGTTCTCTCCTGTTGCCAAGCTCGGTTCTGTGCGCATTCTTATTTCTCTTGCTGCTAATCTTGGTTGGCCGTTGTTCCAACTCGACGTCAAAAATGCCTTTCTCCATGGCGATCTCCAGGAGGAAGTCTACATGGAGCAACCACCTGGGTTTGTTGCTCAGGGGGAGCATCATAAGGTATGTCGTCTTCGCAAAGCACTCTATGGACTTAAGCAATCTCCTAGAGCGTGGTTCAGCAAGTTTAGTGATGCAGTTATGAAGTTTGGCATGTGTCGAAGTCAATCAGATCACTCTGTATTCTCCCTTATATCGGCTCGAGGGAAAGTATTGCTCATTGTCTATGTAGATGATATTATTATTACTGGAGATGATCAAAAAGGGATTGATGACCTAAAACAGTTCTTACATAGTCAGTTCCACACTAAAGACTTGGGTAAGCTGAGATATTTCTTAGGCATTGAGGTAGCGAGGTCCAAGGATGGGATCAGCCTATCCCAGAGGAAATATGTGTTGGATATCCTGGAGGAGACAGGTTTATTGGGAGCTAGACCTGTGGAGACTCCAATGGATCCTAATGTGAAACTCTGCATTGATCAGGGGGAGGTATTTTCTCGTCCAGACCAGTATCGTCGATTGGTTGGTAAGTTGAATTATCTTACCAATACACGTCCTGATATCTCATTTGCTGTTAGTACCGTGAGTCAGTTTATGTCTGCTCCTCGTCTTCCACATTGGGAAGCTTGTATTCGCATTGTTAAGTATCTTAAGGCTCATCCTGGACGCGGTTTGTTTTACCGTTCTAATGGTCATTTTCGTGTTGAGGCATTTACGGATGCAGATTGGGCAGGGTCACCTTCTGACAGACGTTCAACAACTGGTTATTGTACTTTTGTTGGTGGCAACCTAGTTACTTGGAAGAGTAAGAAGCAAACTGTTGTTGCAAGGTCTAGTGCAGAGGCTGAGTACCGTGCTATGGCTCATACCACATGTGAGATTGTTTGGCTGAGATCCTTTCTTGAGGAGCTGGGATTTCAGATGCAATTACCCATTCCGTTGTATTGTGATAATCAAGCAGCAATTCACATTGCATCCAATCCGGTATTTCATGAGAGGACTAAGCATATTGAAGTTGATTGTCATCTGGTGCGTGAGAAGTTAGTTGGTGGTGTGATAGCTACTCCATTTGTGTCTACAGGTGCTTAGTTAGCTGACGTGTTTACTAAGTCATTGTTCAAGCCTCGGTTAGAGTTGTTATGTAACAAGCTGGGACTTTGTGATATTTACTCTCCAGCTTGAGGGGGAGTGTTAGAGTATTGTGACTATTGTCAGGCTTATGTTAGTCCCACATTGGTTAATTATCTCATTGTAATGAGTATCTCGTAATATAAATAAAGTCTTTGTGTGTTAGGGTAACTTAATAACCCTAAACACTTTTCTCCTTTCTCTCTCTTTCTAACAACA
>BPLS01000572.1:217459-230797 GCA_019656275.1 Rhododendron kiyosumense
CAATAATGATCTCTTAGCCCTCCAAACTAGGAGTTGTAAAGAGATAGGCCAGAAAGCAGCAATCAAAACAACAGAGACCCAGAACCAGAGACAAAATACTTGAAAGCTTACATGACATGGGTGTCTCTTGAAATTTAGCTCCGCTGTAGCTATTTTCTAGCCCAGCTACAACGAAAGCAACTTCCAAACAAAACCATTACACCAGCGTTCTTCTGAGAAACTTCATCCACAACCATCCATCCATTTTAACTAGTAACAGTTGGGGTAAGTAGAGTAGAGGATTGTTGGAAACAAATTTGTGAATCCAGAAACCAGCCAAAAAAAAAACTCTTCAATGAACTCCTCACAAGACAGATCAACCATCTATCCGCATCATTCGACATTACACTTGAACAAACATCAACAATCCTCAGAATTCAAAGTCGAATGGTGGAGACAACCAGTTGTAAGAATACCGGATTCCTCTTGCAGCAAAAATGACAAGCTATCGAAATTCAAACCCCATATCTCTTAGCTCACCACAGCACCTTCAGCCTCTGAAACTGCATAATCAACCTCACTAGTCTCCCAAAACCTCTGTACATTAGTAGCTTCAAACTATTCCACCTTTGTTTCCTGAACCATCATGATATTTGGGCAAACGATCTTTGATCAATTTGGACTGCCCAAACCTCTGATGCTCCAAGAGATGATCTTCATTTGGAGTCAAGGACTGAGAAACGATTGTTTCTCAGCAAACAATTGTATTCAGCATCTTCTTCTTCAATCAACTTAGCCATTGCCTTGATATGTTTCTCTGTGAATTCAATTCCCAATCTTTTACCCACCTCAGAAGTGGATTGAATTGCGTTTAGAGGTCTGTTAATGCCTGGGATACTACTCTCTGTTCTAGTTTCAGTTTCCTCCACACTGTAAGGACTCTTCATACAATTGACTTCTAACTTCTTTTCTTGTTAATGCTGGTCGGAGTTCCACCTGAAGAGTAATGCCAGTTGGGTGCTTGTAATATTATTTCCAACGCCAATCTCCACTGGACCATTTAATAATAGTGGACCCAATCGTGTCAATTCCTCTTCATTTTGATTGTTTCAAACTTGGGCCTTTCAACTTTGGGCCTCAATACCCTCTTGCTCCACCCCCTGCTCCTGTTGAAACCTACATGAAAACTGTCCAAGAGAGTCGGCAACTCTTGATTCCAAATCAGAATTGGTTTCTGTATTGCCCTCATAACTCTTCTCTTTTTCGAAATTCTCTTCAAGTTGTTCCAATGGATGCTCAACCGGCGGGTCCCCCTCTTGATCCTTGTTTCCAATTGGTTGATTGTTAATAGCCAGAGAGTCACCTACAATAGACTCTTCAGCTTCTTCATTAATAATTTCCACCCTTTTGGACCGAGCACATTACTTGAGCTCCCATCCTTCAGCAGTAAAGTGGTTGGCATATCCCCCTTCGTTACTACTTTGTCTGCAAGCTGAGCATCCAACACAGTTGGTTTTGATTGGTCAAAAACCTTATCTCTCCTCCACATCATCATCACTACCGGTGACATCCTCTCTGGACTTAGGATTCGCTGCCGTAGGAGAGATGTGGTTTTTGATTCAATCTCGAATGTGTTTCTCGTTGAATGGATCATCACAATCCTCTTCCCAAACCCTAACACTGCAGTTTCTTCCTCTCGCTGTAATATTGGCACACATGAAAATTGAAGAAAATCAAAATTGGATCCAAACCATACTGAATTGGAACCCAATTTTGTTTTTTTTACAATTTTCACGTGTGCCGATTATGTATCTATTAAAGTCCAATGAACGCGATTTTTACAATGATTATGGTTCTCGTCAAACTCTACAAAATGAACAGAGTCGATCATTCAAGTGTGATCGGAAAATAGCCGGAAAATTGAAAATGGACCGGAGGGGATACCAAGGGTGTTGGTATCCCCGGTATACTAAAAAGTTTCTCAATGTTAGTGGCAATGCCATGAAACCACTTTCATCACATACATAGCTTGTTTGATACAGAGTAAAGCAAGGAGGGGCTGATGCAGAGGGATGAGAAAGAGAGTTATTTCTAGAACATCAAAACATGCTACAAGCATGATTCAGTCAAGAATCGTTCGTCCTAACCATGTTGCCGGCCTTCTTCCCTTGCCCCGAGAAATACATTTCTAATCTTGTCCAGTTCCGCAATGACGTCTCTAGCATTCATTCTCTCACCGGGCAGTGCAGCACAACATAAAACACCAATTTGAAGGATTGAGACAAGGCAAACTTCAAGTTTATTGGTGCTTGGTGTGATAGTTTGCCTAGTCCCACTTGGATGCCTTTCTTCTTCCAATATGATCTGGGGATCGACAATCTCTAATACCTTGTCTGGAAGAAACCGTTTTGTGTAACCAGAGAGGCTAAGAGTGTCATTGAACATGCAATCAGTTGGTCTTTTTCTGATTAACATTTCCAGTAGTAACACTCCATAGCTATACATATCACCTTGTGTTGATATCTCTTCACCTGTACCATATTCTGCAGCAAAACCAAATAAAAGAAACAAGAGAAATTATTCATGATATTGGTACCATTAACCAAAATTCTGTGGTTGCCTTCTTTTGTTGAAAGAATTTCTCCAACATTTCAAGACAAAGAAATACAACGAGGGCCCATAAAAATGTTTGTTCGAGTTTTCTCCTTTAGCTAAACCTGCATTGTCTTACAACACAGAAGAAACAGTGATGGGAAATTATCTTTGCATGATGAGGTTTGATTTATACGTAAACTTATGTGCTTAGTTTTCACTCCAATATTGACTGATAACAATGAAACTAATTAATTAAATGAATAGAGCAATAAATTAGAGTCAATTACCTGGAGCAACATATCCAATTGTTCCTCCAATGCCAGTTGAACTTGATTGTTGCCGATTGTTTGATCTACATGTGGTTGGTAAAAGAATCTTTGCAAGACCAAAGTCACTCACATGGGCACAAAAATCAGCATCAAGAAGAATGTTGCTTGGCTTTAAGTCGCGGTGAATGATAGCTACTTCGCAATGATAGTGAAGATAATCCAATGCAGAGGCCACATCAATGGCGATGTTTAAACGTTGAATGAGGTTCAAGCTCGCAGTTCCCCGATGCTCATGAAGACATTCTGGGTATAACCAGTTATCTAAGCTCCCGTTTTCCATGAACTCGAAAACTAAAGCCTTGAAATCATTGCGCTTAAAATCGATGCTTGAGCAAGATGTGATTATCTTGACAAGATTGCGATGGCGAATGTTCTTGAGTGCTTCACATTCTGCTTGGAAACTCCTATTCCCACCACGTTCTTGAAGTTTCAATACCTTCACAGCAATTGTTTGTCCAGTCGAGTCAAGAATCCCTTTGAAAACAGAACCATATTTTCCCTCACCTATCAAGTTGTCAGAAGAGAACCCATTGGTTGCTTGGTGAAGTTCTGCATAGGAGAGTTTCGGAAACTCCCTTTGAAAAGGTAAGGCCGAAGAAATTTCTCTTCTTGACCTTCTAATTCGAAAAGTAATTGTTGTGACAGAGAGTAGGATCACAACAATAAACGACATAGTGATTACTGGTATAATCACTTTATTGTTGAGAGGTCCTTTCTTTTTCTGCAATACGTTTGCTGGACATGCAGGAAGTTGCAGTTCTTCAACTCCTCCGCACAGTTTGCTATTCCCGACAACTGAAAAAGCACTAACATTCGTGAACAATCCATCAATTGGAACTTCACCTTCGAACATATTGTATGAAAGGTTGAGAACTTCAAGTCTCAACTCTCCTAAGAACTTGGGAATTTGTCCGGACAAATTATTGCGAGACAGATTAAGGAATCGAATACCTTTCAATTGATTGAGGGATGCGGGAATCGGACCTTCAAAATGATTTCCAGCGAGAGAAAGGAGTTCCAACACTTGGAAACTGCTAAGAGTTGCTGGGATTCCTCCTGATAATTGGTTTTCTGATAAGTCCAGCGTTCCGAGATTTCTCAAGTTACCGATTTGCGTTGGTATCGGTCCTGTTAACTGATTATGATCTAGGAAGAGACCAATAGATAGGGATGAAAGCTCGAAGATTTGTCCAGGTATTGTTCCGGTGAGTTTATTGGAACTGAGATCAATTACTAGAAGAAGTTTACAATTTCCCAGGGAATCAGGTATCCTTTCCTCTAGCTTATTATCTGCAATGGGAAGGATGCTTAGCTGGCTGAGGTTTCCAATGGAGGATGGGATTTTTCCTGAGAGCTTATTTGTGTACATCCAAATTTGTTCCAACTTGGAGAGTTTACCAATGGATTCAGGAATACTGCCGCTAAACATATTATCATTTACTGAGAAAAGCTCTAAGTTCAGAAGGTTCTCAATCCCAACAGGTATGCTTCCAGATATATAGTTCTCTGCAAGATTCAAATAACTCAGAAATTTTGAGAGATTTGCGATGGAATGGGGCAACAAACCACTAAAGTTATTTGCCCCTAATCTCAACTCTTGTAGATTGGAACAGTTCGACAACGTATTCATAATGTTATGCAATTCATTCCCGCTATTAGTTCCAAGTGAATTGGTATCTGCCGAAAATATTTCAAGATCATTAAGGTTTCCTAGACTTTTTGGTGTGGGCCCGTTAATTGCATTGTCTGTTATATCGAAACTCAAAAGTCTAGAAGAATTGCCTATCTATGAAGGAATAGGCCCAAAGAAATGGTTTCCACCGATAAAAAATACTTGTAGATTTGGAAGAGCCAAATCGAAATCTGGGGCGAGGGTTCCATGCAATTGATTTTTGGATAGAGAAACAACGCTGAGTGACGACATGTTGTAAAGCTGGGGAGGAACCATACCAGTCAAGTTGTTTAAAGACAGCAGAAGCCAACGTAATTTGAAAAGTCGTCCAAGTTCGAAAGGAATGCTTCCGATTAGCTCGTTCTTCGTCAAAGAAAGCACAGACAGCCCAGAGAGATTTCCAAATGAGGCCGGTATTGATCCTCTGAAATCGTTTTGAGCAAGTAACAGTAGTGTGAGACTTGGCAGAGAGCTCACCCCAACAGGCAGTTCGCCTCCTAGGTGGTTATTATTTAGATTTATTTCTTTGATGTTCGACCAACAAGTGATATTGGTAGGTAGCTTGCCTTCAAAGGAATTATTCCCAAGAATAACATGTTGAAGTCGAAACAACCTTCCAATTTCATTCGGGATGGTTCCATGGAAGCTGTTGTTGCCGAGATCAATCATCCTGAGGAAGGTAAGGTTCCCTGCATGAGGGGATAGAGAACCCACCAACCCTCGGGATGATAAGTCTAGAATGGTCACACGTTGATGCTTATGACCGCATGTAACTCCTTCCCACTTGCAGAAGTGGATGGAGTGATTCCAAGAGCGAAATACTGGAAAAGCATCACCTTGCACCAAATCCTTGATAGCAAGCAAAGCTTGACGGTCTGTCTCATTTGACATGGGGAGAGAAGTGGTGCTGCTCATGGCCAAGGTGAAAATTGTTAAAATAAAACAGAGGACGGACATTGCAATTCCTGGCCTTAGAAACATTATTTTGGTGGTAAAAGAGAAAAGGATATGAAAGGGGAAAGGTGGTGATGAGCTTCGTACTCCTAACTCTGAAAGCCAAGTTATATAGAGGCTGCTTCTAGTTCTCCGGGGATCAGCTCATTTACATTCATCAACCCTCCATACTTTTATTTTTTGTTTTTGTTCCGAGCCCACATCTATGATTTGAACTATTCATCTTGTAGAATTCATAATGAAAAATATGATTGCAGAAAGTTACATTAATTTAGAGAGAGTAAATTATATACACCGGCAGTATAAATATTTATTTCCTCCAAATCAATTACATTGTACCACATCGTCAAAATAGTGGTGGTCTCAATCAATATAACAGGCGACGTGGCGCAATGTAATTGATTTGAAGAAAACAAATGTTTACACTGCCGATGTAAAGAATTTAATCTCTAATTGAGATATCGATTGGTACGTGGACGAGTTGCATTTTTTTTTTTTTGTGAAGTGGTGTGTATTCAATTTATTTTGCCGTGAATTTTACATAATGAGATGCTACTTTGTTCGGTATCCAATGAAACAGAATTTTCGCAGTCATACTTTGTTCGGTTCTACGAAGCTGATCTCGTTTGGAAAATTGATTAATAAGATAACTTGATCCAGAGGTCAAGTCAAGATACAGTTAAGCCGGCCTCCTGTCTCAAGTGCGTGGCCATGCAATGCCCGGGTCCCCAGGTTAAAATCTCTTTCTAGGGGTCTCACCTATTATGGCATCTCCAATCCAACTCTATTTCTTCAAAATAGAAGATGGAAGTGATACATTGAGGGGAGATTTTATAATTTATTCCCTTTTTTCTTCACTTTTTGTACTTTTTGAGAGAATCTTTGAGGAACCCACCGTCCTTTTTAGAATTTGGTCCTCCAAAAGTAAATTTGGTCCTCTAAAAATAGAGGACCAAAAGCAAATTTGGAGTATGAAATTTCTCCAAACTCTAAAAAAGGACGATGGGTCCCTCAAATATTCTCCCAAAAAGTACAAAAAGTGAAGAAAAAATGGAATAAATTATAAAATCTCCCCTCAATGTGTTACTTTCATCCTCAATTTTGGAGGAATAAAGATGGATTGGAGATGCTTTTAAATAAAGGCTATCGGGTCTGCTAATACTGTAATACACAGAGAGAGAGAGACTTGAAGAGTGTTCCCAGGATTTTCATATTTAGATCCGTTTCGTCCCTATATAATTAATTGATGATTTCATTCTAGTGGATAGTTTGAAATAATTCTTTACAGCACATAGGGGGATGGACTTGTTTAATATGCATAATGCATGCACAAACTTATGTGTCGATAAATAAAGATTGGGAGTCCATCTGCCAGGGGTGCAAGTATGGGGCTCCTAAACGAACCAAATAGCTTGAGCTCAGTTCGAGCTTGACTTGAATTTTGGCTTGATCAAACTTGTTTATAAAAAATATAGGGAGCTTGTTGATAAGAATACACTACAGGGTTCAACGTGCAATTAGTCCATCAACATTTCCCTTACAGTTGCCAGGACAATTGGGCAATAGGGGACAAAAATACCCTCCTGCAGTCGTGTCAAAAATTCGTCGTTGGCGGTGATATCTCAAAAACCAATTTGAAACTTCTCCCTCATTGGTCTTCGTTCCTAGATCCGGCGGTGACCGGTGTTGTGAGCATGGAGTCGACGAGCTTCCGGGAGGAATTGGCTGCGCTGCTGGACGTGTTCACGAGGAACGGGCAACAGTAGGACATCGACGGGAGTGTCTCTGGTGAGCAGCAGTCAATTGAGGAGGATTTCCGGCGTGGACGGTGATCGATTGAGGAGGAACTCCGCCGGAAGTGTCCCAATTTGGGCTGGTTTGAGATTTTTGAGATGATACATGGATGTGAGGAGAGAAAGAGAAGAGGGAGACAGAAAGTGTTAAGTGTGAGTGTCACGTGAGGGGATGGTTGTAGCAGTGGGCTTGAATGTTTTCTTATGACGAATATTGGGAAATATTAACTCAAAATTTGCTTACTCTAACAGAGCATGTTTTGATATGTAGATGGTTGAATAGGTTAACTACAATAAAAAATTACATTAAAATTTCATTATTTATTAAAGCAACAGATAATATTATCTCTGTCAATTAATTCTGTTTCCCTTACCAGAATAAACAAACAAATATTGTTATCTATGTTAATACATTTTCTATATTTTTTGAAAAAAATTCAAATAACGTATTTATTGATATAATCACATCTGTTTATGTTCTTATTAGGATTCAGAAAACATATTTTGACAATTATAGTTATCTATTGATATTGTTAGCATACCACACAATTCATAATTTCATAGTTAACCACATCTGTTTGTGTTCTTATCAAAATTCAGAGAACATATTTTGACAGTTATGATAATCTATTGATATTGTTGGTATTCCACGCAGTTCAGAATTTCACAATTAACTACATCTGTCTGTGTTTTTATCAAGATTCATAGAACATATTTTGACAATTATGGTTATCCATTGAAGTTGTTGACATAACATAGTGCAAAATTTCACAGTTAACGACAGCTGTCTGTGTTCTTATTATGATTCAGAGAACATATTTTGGTAGTTGTGATTATCTATTGATGGTGTTGGCATACCATACAATCCAGAATTTCACACTAACAAACCTACCTTGCAAAATTTATGCTCTGAATAATCGCAATAAATTAGCATATATTTGTCCAAATTTAGTTAACATAACCTGGATCCATAATTTTGATTATTTGTCCAAATTTATCCTACGCCCTTTTTTAAAAATACCAACAGAAAAGGTTATCTCTACGAATTCTAAATTCTATATAATCACAATGAAATCATAACCGGTTTTGGTTATTTATCCACATATATACTCTTTATTATCCCAAGAAAATTGACAAATAAGGTTATCTGTTCAAACCAACATATTTGTTTCATTTGTTTCATATGTTCGCTAGGACAGATAACTTTATGTGCCAGTTTTTTTGAGATAAAGAGTATAGATTTGAATAGATAACTAAATCTGTTAATTTCATTACGATTATTCAAAATACAGAATTCGCAAAGTTGACCAATTTACTGGTCTTTCTGAAAAACATAGATAATATGAATTTGAATAGATAACCTTATTTGTCAATCTTTTGGGGATAATAAAGAGTATAGATTTCGATAGATAACCATATCGATTGATTTTATTTTGATCATGCAAAGTACATAATTAGCAAAGATAATCATATTTGTTGGACTTCTTGAAACAATACAAAGTATAGATTTAAACTGATAACCACATCTGTTGATTTTATTACGATAATAAAATAAAAAAAAACAAACTACAAAAAAGGTGCCAAATTTTCAGATAATGTTAACTGTGTTAATTTATTCTTTGTATCTTGTACAAAACAAAAAATAATATTATCTATTCCAATATATTCATTTATTGTTTTCAAAATAAAATAATAGATAATGTTATCAGTGTCAATCTATTCTTTTCTGGAAATATCAAAGAAAAGTCCTAAAAGCATTTTTCGGACCAATTCATATATATTTTATTAAACAAAGGTAAAAATTATTTTTATCTTTTTTTACTTCTCTCGTCGACAAAAAATGAAACACTTATGTTCGTTAGGCCAGATATCCTTATTTCTCAATCTTTTGGGGATAAAGAATTCACAGAGTTGAACTTATCTATTGATCTTTCTGGAAAAAATAGATAGTATAAATTTGGATAGATAACCTTATTTGTCAATCTTTTAGGGATAATAAAGAGTATAGATTTTGGTAGATAATCATATCGATTGATTTTCTTGTGATTTTATCGATTGAATTTATTGTGCTTTTACAGAGTACATAATTTGCAAAGATAATCATATCTGTTGATCTTTTTGAAACAATAAAAAGTATAGATTTGAACTGATAACCATATTTGTTGATTTTATTACCATAATAAAATAAAAATAAACCACAAAAAAGGTGCCTAACACTCAGATAGATAATGTTAATTGTGTTAATTTATTCTTTGTATCTTGTAAAAAACAAAAAATAATATTATCTGTTCCAACATATTCGTTTTTTATTTTCAAAATAAAAAAAAAAGATAATGTTATCTGTGCCAATCTATTATTTTCTGGAATTATCAAGTGCATACAACTTTAATCGAATGAGGACCAGTTCACACCTTTGCTGGAATCAAAATACTAGCGACGCATCACTTTGCCACACCCCAATAATACCTCTCTCACATATAGTTGAGTTCCATTGAAAGACAAGTGCAGACAACTTTAACCGAATGGGGATCGGTTCACACCCTTGTTGGAACCAAAATACTAGTAACACATCACTTTGCCACACTCCAATAACACTTCTCACATATAGGTGGGTTCCATTGAAATGAGATCTACATGTATATGAGAGGAGTGTAGTTGGAATGTAGCAAAAAGATGTGTCCCTAGCACCTCTGTTGGTGGAATCATATTTCCAGCTAAAAAGTTACAGTGGTAATATACTACTTTAACCTTGCCGGTTGAATAGGGAGTGGCAACTGTCTCATCTCTTGTTCCCTTCCCTCTCTCTACTTTCCATTTTTTTCCTTCTCTCCCCTCATACTTTGGTCTTTGAATTACATCTCTTCTTTTCTCCCCAGTCATTTATCTTCAATTAAGAAATGATCCAACCGCCAACACTACCTCTGGTGCTGTCCCAATGTCTTCTCCACTGCCGTAACATCTTCCCGATTGAGCAGCCACGGTTGGATGTCTCCCTCGAATGGAAAACCACATGACCTCCTTAGCCATCAAGTAGCAACAGACAAAACAAAGCAAATTACTTAACAATTGGAGAATTTGCCATGGCCACACTGTGGCAATGATCGGATTTTGTCTCCGATGAAGTATTCCGTCAAAAAATTTGCAATTAGAGAATTTATTGGCGAATTTGACTGTGTAAGTGAGCTTTGGGAGAGAATTGAGGATTTTCATCTTCGGGCCATTGTTCGCCGGTGGCGAAGGAGATAATCATCTGCTTGAACTCGTCGGACATGACGAGTGGCTCCGCGACCATCTGCTTGATCGTGCTGCTCGAGATCCAGAAACGAAAACATATCCAGTCGGTGCCCTATGTAATGGCAGGTTGGGTTGAAAAGCACCAGGGAACAAAATTCAAAAATAACACATTATATATACACGCCAGTCAGGGCATTTTGGTCTAGAAATGGACTATAGATGGGCCTTCACCACTATTACACATTGGGCTGGATTAAACACCAAAAGCCACTTTCAAAACGGACCATAGCCCAATTTATCGAAAAATATAAGTCAAACTTAATCGCGTTTTCTTTTGTTTATGAATTCAAGCCAAAGTTGAGTATATTCAATAGGCTCCTGAACAAAGGAGTCATTCTATAAATAATAAACATAAACATATAGGGGTACGTTAATAAATATTCCAAAATATGATATACGAGTTACATTCAATATAAACATGTCACAAGTTTTATATAGTACTATTGCGTCAAAAAGTAAACCTCCTAGGTGAGATATAGAAATTTAGGGCTACAGTAAATCATATACAATTCTTCCATGGAGCAATTATTGAGCAAATTTGGGGCTGCTATTACATTCTTCTAGCTAGGATTTTCTTAGCAAAGATTAGAGAGGTAATTAAGTGGTAACATACTTAAACTCTATGTAGCTTGCTTTTTCTAGGTAATTGTTCTTCCTGAAAGCTCGAAACTTCATGAGCCTAAACTCATGCGTGGAAGCTCGAGATTGGCTACAAGCCCAAGTCAAGCTTCGCACAAGCACAAAACTAATTGTGCAAGCTTGTATTAGTCCCAAAAAGTTCTCAAGCTCAAGCCAAGCTTGAACACTGGTTACAAGGAGTCAAGCCAAGCTTGAACACTGGTTACAAGGAGTCAAGCCAAGGCCGAACAATGCTATATTTGACTTGTTTGGCTAGATTAGCACCTCTACGTAAGTGAAGTTTTCCCTTCAATTTACCGAAATGCATCAAAATTGCAGATCACATAATGTGCACAAATATGAACGCAAATTGAATTTTCACATTCATACTCTTCGTTCCATGTTCTAAGAAGCTGCTCTCGCTTGGAAAATTGACTAAGCCAACCTGATCCAGGGGTCAAGTTAAGATATCTTTTTCTAGGGGCTCACCGACTAATGACAACTTGACTTGCTATTAGATCTTGCGCTGGCTTGGTTTCTTTTATAAATATTCTGGTTGTTACTCCATCTGTTACATACTATCGGTCCTCCACGAAAAAACATGTAATTTTTTTTTAAAAATAAATTCTCCCTGTGCTTAACTTTTGAAAATTTTTGACATCAAATTAAAAATCTCAATTAGTCTTTTAATTTGGTGTCAAAAAATTTTAAAAATTATGCACAGAAGTTTTTTTTTTTTTTTTTTTGAAAATTTTACATCTTTCCGCAGAGGACCAACATGGGATGGCCGGAGGGAGTATTTTTTAAGGTTTCTTATATTTGATGAGTCTTCACAAGAGAATTGAAAAGCAAAATGATTTGTGAACCAAAATTTTAAAAAAGGCTTATCTACATTTTTGGTCCTTGTAAAATTATCTAAGTTTCAAATTTGTCCCTATATATATCCTTACGTGTCAATTTCGTCCTTATATTTTGAGTAACTTCAATGTTGCATTTTCCATTAACTCGTTAAAAGAAACTGTTGATGCGGCAATGACGTGGAAAATAACCTCTTCTTCATCACCGTCACCCATTACCCCTGCTCCCACTCTTTCTCTCTCAAGCATACAATACGTCAACCCAATCACAACACCCATTTTATGAAGCAACCCTTTCTCCATGTTTTTGTATTCCATATACGAAACCTCTCGAAAACTCTAGTCCACTACCACCTCTATCCCTCCATCTCTTTGTTCTATGACACCCCAGCATAATTAAACCCACAACAATCTCACAATTGTTGAATGATTCCGCAAGTAAGAATTATCATAATCAGGAATGGATTCAGAAATACAGCCTAGTAGGGGCACCTATTAATCATAATAGTGAAAGTTTTTTTTTTTAAGTCAACCACGGTAAGATCCTACAAAATTATGGCGTGCATTACTAACTACAAATGTTTATAACGCGTACTTTAAGTTAAATTAGGTAAAAATGAGTACAAAATCTCACACAAAAATTTTAAAATATGTTTTAAATGAACGTTAACAAGTTTTTGAATGATCGAGCTAGTTTTGTTAATGACTTTATTTTAAAACATTTTTTCCATAAAGGTTAAAAATAAAAAGAATAAAAAAAGAATAGTTCCAAATAGACAAACAACTCGTAAAACAACAAATATAAATACACCATATGGCGAAATTCAGGCATAAAACTAATTCTATATGTGTATTTTCGAGATATATGCAAGTGTATATATTTATATATTAGCACACTTTCATAATAATGCTAATTTATACAAAATATTTTTAAAATATTTTAATTTTGAGTGAGGGCATGCGTTCACGCGGGGGCATGCCCCCGCGTGCCCTCCTTTGAATCCGTCCCTGATCATAATGCAAAAGGTAGATATCGCTGCTCAAATATTTTCTTGAATCAATAATCCAACGTAACTGTTTTTTGGATCGCCTTATGAGGTTCCTTAGATTTCTGAGCTTAGTATGGCCGAAAATCGATTTTTGGAGATTTCAACGTCATTGGAGACCAAAGTTCACCAGACTCGACTTGTATTCCTCTCTCTCTCTCTCTCTCTCTCTCTCTCTCTCTCTCTCTCTCTCTCTCAGGT
>BPLS01000572.1:230807-264753 GCA_019656275.1 Rhododendron kiyosumense
TTTTGAGGGCATTTCTGAGATTTACAAGGGGTATTTTGGTAATGTGAAAGCCGGATAAAGTTTGGACACCTCAAGAGGTGTCTAAAACTTACCCCTCTCCAGTACATATATCCGAGAAGCAAAACCGAAACAAACACCGGATATATTTAACTCGGGCATGTATATTTTTCTAATTCCCAATTCATTCACAATATATGCTAGTATGAGTAGAAATAAACTTCATATGAATGCTCTACAATCTATTTGGTCATGACATTAGACCAAATGTGGACATTTGTGAATGTGATTCCAAAATCATGAAGACCAGGTTGATGTATTGCCCCAAAAAAGAGAGGAAAAAAAAAATTACTCCCTCCATCCCTTTTTTAGTATACAGTATTCCATTTTCGGCTGTTCTTTAACAAGTGTCTATTTTGTAAAGTTAGTAGGTAAAAATTTGTGAATTTTCTATTTTGCCTCTAAACGTATATTCCATTTTGAAAAGTTAGTGAATAAAAATGTAATGATGATGTCTCTATAGAGGGTAAAGTGAAAAAGTGGAGGTAAAAGTTGATGTGAAAGATGTAATGAAGATATTTTTTTAATAAGTTAAAGTTACGAAGCGAGACACTTAAAAATGAACGGAGGAAGTACTATCTTCATGGAAATTCATGGAATTGGTAAAACTTTCCACAACCTACTAAGTTGCTAACATGGACGTGGAAAATAATAGCACAAGACAAGATTATGGCAATTTCCACAACTATTATTAAATCAAAACTCGCTGCATTATTTCTCAACTGCGAAAATGCGAAGAACAAACTTTTTGGTACCGTAAAGAGTGGGGCGGGAAAGTTAGCGAGATAGCACAACAATTCTTTTGACAAAAACTTCTTCTCCTGTTTTCTTGTCTGATGATGATAAAGACTTATAAGTCAAGTGGAAGTCCTGAAATATATATATACTGGTAAATGAAGACTGTTAGGTCTCCCACAAATCATATTTAAACGGATAATTTGATAGTATCGTAAAATGTTATGAATGAATCTATATTATAAAATAGAGCAATTTTTGTTTAAAATATCTAGGCATATAAATGAAAGCAACTTTTATAGCCGTTAAATCACTTCATGTCATAATTTATAACGTACCATTAGATCATTTCTTTTTTAAAATATACAAAGAATATCCTTCTAATAAATGTATCCTTCTATAGTACTCACTTTTTAGGTAATGTATATCTATGTAAAATAATGTTACCTTATATGATCAAATAGAAAAATATCTCCTTAAAATGGTAACTAACGCTTTGTAGAGATTACAACTATTCTGTAGAGCAATCGGACGTGTCAAAAGGCACGGACATTCACTAGTTTTTACATAATCTTGCTCAAGATTATGAGGAATATGAATTGTACATTCGAGCCATCATTGTAGTAAGTGAAACTTTTGTTGTGTGAATAGTGAAAAAGAGGTATTCTACTGTCTTTCTCTTGCCTTTATATTGCCAAATCCAATGACAAGACAACAGTGGATCAAAAAATTATTTTTACTTTTTCTATAATTTTTAGTTTTGTTTTTCTTTTCTTTTTTTCGCGTTTGTTAGTTTTGCGTCAACCTTTTATGATTTATTGATTTCATAGTGTTTAAACATCGCCACTTGACATACAGACAGCAAGACTTGACTCCATTTCTGGCCACTGAATTCCGGGAGTAGAGACAGTAAGACTTGACTCCATTTCTGGCCATGCATCATTTTCGCATCAGCTTCATTTCACAAGACTGGAATTTGGAGTTTCTATCGACTGTTTTTGGGGAGAACGGATACATGTTCTCTAACATTTATGCTCAATCGGTATTAGATCAGTAGATACAATAGTTAGAAGGAGTGGTATGTTATAATTATTTTTTACTTGGCGAAAGTCAACATTGTTAGTTGGATATCATGAAACATAACACTTTCGTATAGGCAAAAACGGTCCCTTGAGTCATACCCATATACACAAAATTTGGGTGTGACTTGGAAGATTGCGATAAAGTGCTGCATTTTTTTTTATAAGCAAAAGAAAAGTTTTCATATCACTAAAATAAGGTGAAATTATACGAAGACCCCCTCATCTGTACGTTTTGAACACAAACACCCCCTAACCTTTAAAACACCCCAAAGCAACCCTTCATCTACAAATGTTAACCAATCAGAACCTTTATGTCAAATGACCGTTAAGATGAAGAGTTCAGTATGGACAGTTTTTTATAGATGAGGGAGTCATTGTGGGCGAGTTTTAAGGGATAGAATTGTCATTTTTCTCTCATTCCATTAACAGAGTTGGCCAATTTTTTATTTTATATAGATGAGGGTCCGTGAACCGGTGATTTTGGTGCTAAAGAAGAAAAGGATATGGAAGGGGAAAGGTGGTGATGAGCTTCGTACTCTAACTGAAAGCCAAGTTAGAGGCTGCTTCTGGGGGGAATCAGTTCCTTTACACATTCCTCATTCCTCCATACTTCTTATTTTTTGTGTTCATTCTGGGTCCATAATTTTATGATATGAATCCTTCATTTCGTACATGGCCGGCTCAGGCCGAAGCCCAGGGCCGAAGAAGCCTGGGCCTCAAACATCCAAAAAATTTCAAATTTTAGGGGTACTTCAATATTATTTGAAAATTAGTATATACTCTCTCCGTCCGGTTTTAATAGTCTCTCGTTTGATTCTAACTGGATAAAAAATGAGTTATATCTTTAAATTGGTAATAAATTTTATATCCAATATGAATTTTTTTAATAGATCTCAATTAATTCTATAAGACAATGTTTTCAAAAATATATAAAACATTATAAATTACTTCCCCCGTTCCTTTTTAAGTGTCCTGCTTCGTAACTCCAACTTATTAAAAAGATATCATCATTATACCTTTCACATCAACTTTTTTTTCTACTTTTTCTACTTAATTACACATCATCATTACATTTTTACTCACTTACTTTTCAAAATGGAATATATTTTTAGGGACAAAATAGACAATGCACCAACTTTTACCCACTAATTTTATAAAATGAACACTTATTAAGAGACAACCCAAAATGGAATACTAGACTCTAAATAAGGGATGGAGGGAGTACAAGATATAATCGATTGAAAAACGGTACGAACTCCCAAAGAAGACTATTAAATCTGGACGGAGGGGGTATATTAATTATTTGTTGATTTTATAACACAAAATATCTTTGCTAGCTCAGTGGTAAGTTGATTTTAGTCCATGTGGAGTGTTTGAGTTTGAGTCTTTTGTACAACTTTTTCTTTTGAAAAGTTTTTCCCCCAAAAATAATGCTATTATAACTGTCAAGTTTCAAAACCAAGTCAAGTAAAATTCAAGCCAATCACTTTTGACCATTGGTGACAAAACAATTAACATACATTATAAAGTCTAAAGTAGGAATATAAAGAAACATTTCTATCATTATTATTTAATTTTAAAAATACATAGGGCACCACCCCAGAATTTAGCCTTGGGCATCCAAATCTTTTGGGCCGACCTTTTATAATCTCGTAGAATCCATAATGAAGAATATGATTGCGAAAAGTTACAATAATTCATATATATATCAATTGGTACGTGAACATGATGAATTTTATTTTGTGAAGTTGCGTGTTTTTAATATATATTTGCGGTGAATTATACATAATGAGATGCAACTTTGTTCGGTATCCCATCAAACAGAATATTCGTAGTCAATATTCTTCGTTGCAGGTTCTACGAAGCTGAACTCGTTTGGAAAGTTGGTTAATAAGAAAACTCGATCCAGGGGTCAAGTCAAGACATTGTTAAGCTTGCCGTCTCAAGTGTATGGCCATGCAATGCCCAGGTTCCTGTCTCTTTCTTTCTATGGGTGGCTCATCTATATATTGAATAAAGGCTATCGGGTCTGCTAATACCGTAATACAAATAGAGTGAGCCGGTTTAATTCTTCATATTTCCAATGTGCGATTTTTTTTTCTGTTTGGCAATTCGAAGAGTGTTCCCAGGATTTTCATATTTACATCCGTTTTGTCCCTATAATTAATTGATGATTTCACTCTAGTGGAGAGTTTGAAATAATTCTTTACAGCACGTAGGGGGATGGACTTGTTTGATATATATGCATGCACAGCCACGAACTTATGTGTCGATAAATAAAGATTGGGAGTCCATTGAATTTGTGCACATTGAATTTTCGCATTCTTATTCTTCATTTCAGGTTCTAAGAAGCTGATCTCGATTGGAAAATTGATTAAGCCAACTCAGACCATGGGTCAAGTCAAGAAAGCTCCTTTTAGGGGGGTTCACCAGCTCACCAACTGAACTGACTAACGATGACTTGACTTGCAATTAGGTCTTGCTCACAAACTTAGGATCGAATGTAACTCCTTCCCACTTGCAGAAGTGGATGGAATGATTCCAGGAGCAGAATACCAGAAAAGCATCTCCTTGCACCAAAATTTGGTGACCAAATCCTTGATATATAGCAAGCAAAGCTCGATGGTCTGTCTCATTTGACATGGGGAGAGCAGTGGTGCTGCTTGTGGTCACGGTGAAAATTGTTAAAACAAAACAGAGGACAGAAATTGCACTTCCTAGCTTCGGAAACATATTTTGGTTCTTAAAAATATGAAGGGAAAAGGAGGTGATGACTGATGAGCTTCTACCCTAAATGACAGCCAATATATATAGAGGCTGCACATAAACAATGATGAGAACAGTGATTCTTAGATGCATGGATCAGGTCCTCTACATACCTCATGCTCAATGTTTTTATTTAGTGTGTCTATTCCGGACTCACGACTATGATTTAAACCGTTCATCTCGAAGAATCCATAATGAAGAATATGATTGCGAAAAGTTACGTTGATCGGATGTGGTGTGAAGTGAATAGGTTGAAATTAATTTTGTGAAGAGGTTTGATTTTAATATATTTTGCCGTGAATTTTTACACAGTGATGAAACATTTTTTAATTTTTTTAATCAAGAACATCTACCAAAACTATGCAAATTATACCCAAAAAAAATGGGACAAGGCTGCTGCGCACTGGCCCTACAATAGCTTCCTCATGTCAAAATCAGAGTTGGCTCTGAGATTAAGCTCAAGGTGCGGCTTCTTTAAGCCCCAAAAACTTACAAACGTTTGAAATTACAATCCAACAAAAAGGACCTCATCTCTAATTTTTTCTTCGGGCCGAAAAGTCATGACCGGCTATGGTCAAACCCCCATTTTGTCCTTCTAAATAAAGGTCATTTTTACGTCATGTGCGGGGTGCTGGGAAATAAGTGAGGTTGTTAGATATATCGACTACCATTATACATCCACTGTGATTATTTAGGTGAAGTCAAGTGGAAGTTTCCATATATCGAAAGGACACTTCATCACACTTCGGTCATTGAACAGAAAATTAGAGCTACTAGCATAATAGACTGTCAAAAAAAGAAAAGCATATTTTTTCGTCTAAATATAAGTTTGAAACTTATTTTGATATATTTTTTTTGAACCTTTTGTTTAGCTATTCGTCGTAATTTTTGGGATTAATCGTTCATCTCGACAAGATGAATCGAAAAAGTATAAAAATATGGACCGATGTTAGAAAAATTCAAATAAGATGGCACATTCAGAAAATTATCTATATGTTACAATCTATAATTTTTAATATGATTTTGAATTTTTGTACAACCTATAATATTCAATTGAAGTTAGAGAAATCATTGAATATTTTGAATCCCTGGATGGTATTTGAGTTTGTCTTGAGTAATAGATGGTATTTGATTTGTGTAAACTAATATGGTAGATAATCATGATCATTAAAACAATTGACTCGTACTTTTATTTTTTTACTCCCTCCATCCCCATTCTTTTTTGATTTGCATGTGTAAATTAATATGGATAGAAGATTGAGTATTATAACTTTTAATTGGTAGTATTGTTTATATGTAATATAGATCTTGTTTGATATATCGCAATGAGCTCTCTTTTATAAATAAAGTTTTTAAAATCACCTACAAACTTATAAATTGCAAGATATAATCAATTGAAAAGTGGGATAAACTTTCAAAAAAAGGGGCTGAAGAACTGAGACGGAGGAAATAGTATACATTTTCCCACAACTTAATGTAAAATCCTAGCTCTGGCCATGTCAACTTGACAGTGTCAAGCTAGGGACCATTTCGCCTGTACAAATGTGTGACTACTTAAATGATGGGGCAATGTCAATTTCAAAAAGGCTACAAAGTCCGGATGGGGTCTAGCCACTGATCCTGTGTGTTTTTGATCCAATTCTTTTTTTATTTTTCATTTTTCACATGTGCCGATCATGTATCTACTAAAGTCCGATGATCATAATTTTTTGCAAGATTAATGTTCTCGTCGAATTCTACAAAATGAACGAAGCTAATTGTCAAGGTGTGCTCGGGAAGTGACCTAAAAATTGAAAACGGACCGAAAAGGGATACCAAGAGCCCTCCTATACCTGGGGCATACAAAAGTTTCTCATTGATTTGGGTATATAGCCACTTGGCTTGCTACTTTTTATGTCTTTGGCGCCACTTGAGGATTGGCCACCGAATTCAGTGAGTAAAGACATTTTTAAAGACTTCGACTCAGAAAAATCCTAGAGAATAAATAGTTTTCACATTACCATTAGGTGAATAAAAAACAAAATTATTCACAACCATTCATCATCATACTAGTAAATTGCAGCACCATAATGCATGAAACCCATAATTAAATCATCATAAATTCATAATAACGCACATCAAAAATATGTTAGACCACCAGAGTCACTATCTACGTCTAATCTTTTAAATGATGGCATATTGGTCGGGCACAAGCTGTCCATCCTTTTATTGTTTAGATGAAATGTGAATCGTTCATTGTTAAAATTGAACAGCTCAGATGAGGACAACATGTCAGGGTCCCCGGGTTCCCAAGGGGTTTGGAGCTGTCGCCTCGTAAGGAAAACTACGGGCATAGTTGATAGGCAAAAGTTATGGCTCCATGTGAACGCATAATTACACAAATAATTAAGTTAAATAACCAATTCTCCAATGCTTGTAGGAACATCAAGGGCTTGTTTGGTTTTGGTATTCAAAATTCTTGCGTACGGTCTCCAATAAATTTTTCTTATCTATCTCTTTCCACTAATTCCTCTTAAAAACCTTCCTCATCAAAACTCCAAACGAACAGGGTCCAAGGCAGTAGAAGTACACAAGCGGAAGAAACAATTTAATGGTGTAAATGTTATTCAAGTCACGTAAAGGCGTGCACTTATCTTGATGGCTCGTAATTAGGGCTATAAATGAATTGAGTCATTCGTGAATTGTTCGAGACTCAACTTGGTAAAGGCTCGCTAAATGAACAGAACCTGAGCCTCAATTTTAGGGTCGTTTTATAAATGAGCTGAACATGAATGTAGTAGTATTCGGCTCGATTAGGCTCGCGAATCTGGAGTATATGTATATCATAGAGATTTTATATAGTTACATAGTGAAAATTTTAGAACTTGTACAAGTCTAAACTTACTTATGTGTATGATTTTCTCAGTCTATATTTATATGAACGTATTTATGTACATACTAAAAAAATTATTCGCAGCTTTAGACCTGTATGAGAACATAAATATATGATACAATTGGGTTGTTAAGGCACGTGAACAAGCTTGAGTTTGACTCAAACTTATGCAAGCTAACTCAAACTTATGCAAGCTTGGTTCGAGTTCAACGTGTCATAATTTTCATAGAGTTCGGCTCGAACTTGAGTTCACTAAAAAATTTAATGAACGAATTTTAATATTTTAATATTCTGCTCGATTTAGTTTGTTTATAGCCCTACTCGTAACCCTTCAGTCTTTAATGACATTACGATAAGATATGCTAAGCTAGACTCGTATCGATGCAAACCGAAAACAGCAAAATATTGCTTAGGCCATAAATCGGTAATCCACGCACAATCAAAATACACATGCCGGAAACAAGTAATCGGAAAAACGTGATAATTCCTAAACTAGGCTCTGATACCAAAAGTAAATTAATTTTAATGGTGTTAGATAATTAATAACCTCAATAAATCAAAATCTAGAACTATGTATCATGATCATCCCAACATAATCATAAAGCGGAAATTAAATAATCAAGAAACATATCTGAATCCATTTATGCAAAACTTGAGCGATCCAATAATCTATCGAAGGAGCCATGATTTTACCAAGAGCATTAAACCCTAGGTGAAAGATGAGTTTCTCTCCCTTGCCCTTCTTTCTAATTGTTTAATACTCTCTCTGTTCCAATTTAATAGTCCATTTTGGGAGTTCATGTCACTTTTTAATTGATTATATCTTATAATTTATAATATATAATATTTTATGTGATTTTAAAAATATTGTGTTATAGAATTATTTTTTTGATCAGCAAAAGAAATTTTATTTATCTCAATAACAAAGTTACAAAGATTAAAGGGAAACGGAAAGAATTAATTGAGATCTATCAAACAAGATTTATATTGGATAGAAATTTCATTACCAATTTAAAGTTATAACTAATTTTTTATCCACTTAGAATAGAACGATGGACTATTAAATTGGGACGTAGGAAGTATATCATAAAATTTGATGGAACCCTTGACACTTTTGCATAGTGAAGACCAACACTACAATTTGATGGAACCCTTGATGCTTTTTTACAGGCAGAGAGAAGACCAACACTCCAAGAAAAAGTATATTTGTTGACGAAAAAAATGGCGACGAAATTTAATTTTTACTATAGGTGACGAAACAATAAGATTTTGTTACCAAAAGTTAATTACTATAGGTGACGAAAAACATTATTTTCGTCATAAAAATGAATTTCGAAGGCAACCTATTGGTGACAAGTGTCAAGGATGAAATCATCAATCACAAGCAGAAGCACAAATTCATTTCCGTTAGAACACGCCACTTGACTTACTTTTTGGGAAAATCACGGCTCAGGATGTATTTTGATAATTAATACCCGCTAAGGATAAGTTAAGAATATTTGTTAATGCTGAAAATGTCATTGAGGGGTATTAATTATCAAAATACGTCATTGGCCGTCATTTTCCCTTACTTTTTAGGGGGCTTGTTTGATAACCTAAATTCAGCACTTAATACTGAATCAATTAAGTAATAAGTGATTCAGTAGGTTTGATAACCACATTTTACATTGCTTAACAAATTAAGTACCACTTAAAATATAGGCCAAAAAGTTGAAAAAAATTAAATAGCTTTGAGCTACTTAATTCTTGCTGAATTTGTGTATACTTACATTCAACCATTATACTACCACCACAACCACTCCCATCCACACCACCACTACTCCACCACCACAACTACCACCACCTCCACCACTCCACCATCATCACCACCACCACTCTACCACCACCAACACCACCACCTCCACCACCAACACCTCCACCACTCCACCACCACCACTACCACCACTCCTCCTCCACCACTCCACCACCACTATCACCACCACCACTCCACCGCCACCACTACTACCACCACTCCTCCTCTACCACTCTACCACCAACACCTCCACCACTCCACCACCACCACCACCACCACCACCACCTCCACCACCACCACTTCCTCCACTAGCACCACCACCACATCACCACCACCAACTCCACTACCACTTCCTCCACTAGCACCACCACCACTCCACCACCACCACCTCCACTACCACCACTCCACCTCCACCACATCACCACCACCAGCTCCACCACCACTTCTTCCACTACCACCAACTCCACCACCACCGCTCCTACCACCACCTCTACCACTCCACCACCACCATCACAATCATCACCACCACCGCCACTCCACCACCACTACCATCACTACACCACCACCACCACCACCACCACCACCACTACCAGCACTACACCACCACTCCACCACCATTACCAAAAGTATATTGTGACCGTTAATAAATTAAGAAAGAATTGGAACAAAATTAATTCATCATTTTTTTTAATTCAGTACTTAATATATTTATCAAACAGCTTTTCAGCTTAAAAATTTCAGCATTCAATTTTCAGTACTTAATTTTTCAGCTTTCAGTTTCAGTTTTCAGTTTTATCAAACAGCCCTGTAGTTGGCCACTGAAATCAGGGCCGGAGTCAAAACAAGAAAGACTTGACTCCATTTCTGGCCATGCGTCATTTTGGCATCGGAGAACTGATACATTTTCCATTACTGATTCTCAGTCGGTATTAGATCTGTAGATGCGGTAATTTGGAGAAGTGGTGCGGTTACGGTAAAGTGCAGGAAAAGAGACCAAAATCAACTTAAGAAGGTTGTTCCAAAGATCCAAGTTTTATTGAATACCAAGTAACACAATGTTTTTGATAGAGCTCAATGAAAAGAAATTGAATTTATATAGTCGATCCAATTGTTTGGGGCTTATGGCTTGGGTCCGGTTGATTTGGTTAATCATATGGGTCGTCAATCAATCAAAACAAAGGTCAAGTCAAGAAAGGAACACTTCTACTGATTTGTCCATTCAATTGGACCAGTGTGACGAATGACAATCCCAAAACAAATTCCAAGGAAATTATCTATCTTCTAGTTTTCTAGTCTAGAATTATAGAGCAATAGAATCGAAAACTCACCACTGAACGTTGCATAGGTTCGAGCCCTAACAGGGGCGTAGTTTCTGGGACGGAGATAGTAGTTGGTGGTGCTGTACGGTGGGGTGTGGTTGCTGTGGTGATTGTTGTAAGGTCACTTTTTTATTTGGCAAATCCCATGACAAAAACACATTGATTTTGTATCCCCATTTATCGCGTTGTAATTTATTTATTAGAGTGTTTGTTTAGGAAGTGGAAAGAAATCAGAAATATTATGTAATTGAGTGTGGTAGAGACTGTTTAGGAAACTAGCATCAAATAAAATCAATATCAGGAAAGGAAAGATTGTCAAAGCAATATGGGATGGTGAAATCACATGTGTATGCCAAGATGGAAATGGAAGGAATCAAGGGAATTTTATCAAGAGAATTTCGTGCATATATCAGTTCAATAAGGAAAGGGGATCAAGAAATCAACGGTGCAGAATCATGAAAATGATTATCAGAAACAGTGCTCGAGCAACTTCAGAAAAGCTTTAACCAGAGCTCGGGCAACTTGACAGATTTTATCCATATATATATATATATATATATATATATCTATAGATATATATATACACAAATCTTCTAATAAGGGCTTCCTTAACTTATTAAGTTAAGGACGCCCCTTTCCCGACCAATTTGTGATGATCCGAGCCGCTCAATATGTTTAGAACGTGATTTTAAGGGTACTCGCGAGAAATCAGCAAAAAAAATGACCGGGAAGGGCTTGATCCGAGCAGTTTTTGTTTGTATTTTATCGAACGGTTCTAATAAAAACTGCTCAGTTTAAGCCCTTCCCGGTCTTTTTTTTTGCTGATTTCTCGCGGGTACCCTTAAAATCACGTTCTGAACACATTGAGCGGCTCGGATCATCGAAATTTGATCGGGAAAGGGGAGAAAAGGGGAGGTCCACATTTTGCTTAAAATGAGGAAGCCCTCATAGGAAGGGGACTCTATATATATATATATATATAGATATATATATATATATATGTGGCTCACTTGGGATTTCGATGCTACCGAATATATGAGTGCAGCTCCTCTCTTGCTCCAAAACTGAGAAATACCTAAGAGAGATTTTAGTTTGTCTCTTGGAGTAAACATATGATTCGTTGCGTAATGCCCCGAATTTTGGGTACGTTAAATAAGACATTTTATTAATAAAATCAAAACAGAGTCTGGCTCCTTATTACAACATAACTCTCAAAAGAGTACTTTCATTACAAGAAAGAGGGAAACTAGGGTTTCCTAACTACAGCTCTTCTTGCTTCTCCATCCTAGCCAGCTCCTCGGCTCCGAACGCCTCAAAGGTGTACAGCTCACCCTATTCATCTACAAAATTTGACACATTATACCAGCGTCGCCACCGATATAATATGTCAGGGTCACCAAAGGTAACGCCATAAGTTACGAAAGCTCAGCAGAACAATCCAATACCCGCTAACCCATAACTAGCGAAACAAGAGATTTAAATACAACAGACAACAACAATCACACATCCACATTCGTTATTCAACTATCGTTGGTGTCCAAGACTCTCTTTGTTTCTCCTACGCAACTCAATGTAGACTGTGTCAATCATTTTCCATTTACAAAACAATCTTTCAAAATCATTTGCATTGGCTCTGCACCGCGGATAACCAAGCTACACACACACACCCAACCTTGGTTCCGCCGCTCCGGGTTCCCGAGTATTCCCACAATGGTTCCACCGCTCTGGATTCCCATTGGCACACAATAGCATTTGCTCCTCTCCGCGGATAACCAAGCCAGACCTCACCATGGTTCCGCCGCTCCGGGTTCCCATGGGAACACACACACACACATAATGCCCCCCAAAAATGTTCATTATGTCGTTTCAAAAATATTTCCTTCCTCGGAAAACACATTTTTCTGATTATCCACACCCTAGGTGTCATGTTTCTACTTTCTCGTTTCTCGTGTCTCGTTTACATGCAAAGACTTCCGCCGTAGGACTTCCACACAAACAATCACTCAACAAAACTTTGAATCAAGATCATCCAACTCTATCTTATACCACAAGCAATACAAGCAATTCATAAATGCATACTCACAAGCATCGTAAAGATCAAAATATAAATACTTGATAAAGATAACTTACTTTGAAATGGAAGATAACGAGATCTTACATATACATAGGGATAGGGTAAGAGTATCCTACCTTAATCCGAAACTAGTTGGGGCCGAATAAGCTTGTTGGAAAATTCTACGGGTGGTGAATCTCGCAAATCTGGACCGAACTTCGGATGGCAGTAACTCGGTCAATCTTTGGCCAAATATGATCGTTCTTGAGTTGAAATCGAAGCTCCAGAAACGCTCTACAACTTTCGTGAAGGAAGTTGATCCTAGAAGCTACTTTAGGTGGGAGAAAAACAGTGATAAAGGAAGAGACATTAAGCTGTCTGGAAATGGAAATCCGAGATTTTTACTGAACTTTGGATGACAATATCTTTGTCATTCCTTCACCGATTGGGGTGGTTTTTAGGTCTAACTTCAAGGTCTCGAAGTTCTCTTCAACTTTCCCGAAGGAAGTTGGTTCTAAAAACTACTCTAAGCAAGAGAAAACTGAGGATTTTCAAAGGGTAGTAGGCTGCCAGGAAAAAACAGAAATGGTTTCTAGAGAGAAGGAAGAGCAAAGCTTGAAGGTGTGAGTTGAAATGCTTGGAATGACTTCTATTTATAGGTAAAACCATGGCTCTCTCTCCTCTTCTCAATGGCCGGCCCCCCTCTCTCTCTCTCCTTTCCTCAATTTGACACTTGTCATGAATCTTGGAAGATCAAAGGCAAATCCCTAGGCTTGCATGGCTAGGATTTGATCTTGGGAGATTTGGTGGGCAAGAAAGATAGTTTGTACAAGATATTGTGTTAAACAATTTGATAATTGGTACAAAGGAGGTTAGATTTGGCTTGGAAGAATCTTATCCAAGATTTGAAAGATTAATGGAAGATCATGGAAGTACAACCAACTTTCCTTCTTTCTTCCTCTTTCTCTCTCTCTCTCCCTTTCCCTCTCTCTCTCGGCTCCCTCCTCTCTCTCTCTCTCCTCTCGGCATCTCTCTCTCAAGTACACTACATATATATATACACACACACACACACACACAAGCATACAAATAAAATAATGGGTACTTTTGTACTTGAGTCAAAAGACTTAAGGGCTAAGTTTTACTTTTAAACAACAAAATAGCACATGTTGGATTTAAACAAATCTAATTGGGTACAAAACCCTACTTAAAAATAATAACAAAAGTACTAATGAAATCTTTAAGCTTTAAGACTACCAAGTACTTCCATAATAAAATACTTGGTACTTTATCACATGGGTTTAAAGAAAAAGACTAAATTAATAACCCCATGTACTTGATGGAAAGAACAACCTATTACCCAATGGATAATAAATCCCCTAACTTTTATTATCCAATGGACAATAGTTACTTGAGAACTTTTATAATAAAATAATCAAAAATGTCCTTTTTGGCAATTAGAAAAGTCCATTTTTTATAAATAATGGTACTTGTTCAAATCTCTCATTGAATCCTTTTAATATAAAGAATTGGGTTTCTATTATCCAATGGATAATAGTTTCCCTAACTTTCATTGTCCAATGGACAAAGAATAAAACCCAAGTAATTAAAAGAATAATCAATTCTTAGTCTAGGGTTAAAAAGGTTCAAAGGGTTCAAGAGGGGCAAAATGGTCCATTTACGGTAACTAGGTGACTTGCTAGCTCGGTTTCTCCAACTAGTCGGTTAGAAACTAACTAGGCTTGCCAAGTAGGGTTTAATGCCAAGAAACGAAATTTGAAGGGCAAAAACGTAATTTTGACAAACCACAATAAAATTCAAATATTTAACGAAATTTTTAACTACAAAAAATTAGGGTCGTTACACGTTGATCATCAGACTTTCAGAATAACTCCATGAGCGCTTTTCTGTTCTATTGAGTGATTTGTTCTTCCGGTGGATTCTGGAAGTATCTCGGAAGGCTTGAGCGATTCAAGGCAACGGTGGTCAAGCACTGGGTGCGGTGAACGAGTGATTCGGCAATCAACCTTGGTCAACCGAGAGCGATTCTAGGTTGTAAGTATAGGTTTGTTTGTAACCATACAATGAGTTATAATGCATGATTTCCTTCCCGTGGTTTTTACCCATTTTAGGGGTTTTCCACATATATTTTGTGTTCATTGTTTATTATTTTTCGATTCCTATTATTTTGCTTGATTGAATATTTAAATAGCAAAAAAGGAATTTTCAATTGTGGTTCTATACTATTGGCGTTTATGGACAACTAGATTTAGGTGTGATGATCTGATGTAGGTTTTTTGTTTTGTTGATATTATTTGTTCTTTCTATTTTCTCCCCCGTTGAGGGGGCTTTTTTTTTTGTTGATAAGTGCACAAAATTTTATTAGGCTCAACCCAAGAAACAAAGTACAAGGGATAGAATCCCCTTCAAAGAAACAACAATACAGGTAGCCATACTTGACAGCTCTAAACAAGAAAACAAAATTAAAGAACACACTGTAAAAAAAACTATAACTATTGGTGGCAAGGTAGTTGAGAAGTCCCTCTTTGATCTTGGAGCGAGCGCGAACTTATTGCCATTTTTGGTCTATCAACAGCTTGGTTTAGGCAAAATGTAGCCCACTGGGGTCACTCTTCAATTGGTGGATAGAAGTATTCGCGTACCAAAAAGGATGATTGAGGATGTTCTTGACCAATTTGTGTATCCTAAACTTTGTGGTTCTTGACACTTATCCGGTGTTAGCAGCTCAAGCATCCGTACCAATTATTCTTGGGCGACCGTTCTTAGCGACAGTCGATGCTGTGGTTCATTGCCAGGATGGGCTGCTTAACATGAGCTTTGGGAATATGAAGATGCAAATCAATATGTTCCACATTGGAAGTCAAGTGGGCGATGATGAAGACGTTTGCGGGGTGAACTTGATCGATTCTTTGGTGCAAGACCATGTTGATAATGGCTATATTAGGATCTGTTGGAGGAGTGTCTCACTTCCGAGGAAGTTTCATTCATGGATTCACCGGAACTCAACTATTTGTACTCTTTGCTCGATGGCAAGGAGTTTTGCTCGGGAAGTGATGAGCTTTGTGGAGTGTTTCCTTGGACACCTACTTTCGAAGAGTTGCCGCCTTTACCGAGTAAGACTCTTCCTTCAAGCGTTCAATTTCCGAAGCTTGATTTGAAAGTTTTGCCTGATACTCTTAAGTATGCATTTTTTGGACCCGATGAGACGTTCCCCCGTTGTGATTTCTTCTTCCTTAGACGAGAACCAAGAGTCTCAACTCCTTGAATTGTTAAAGCGGCATACAAAGGCTATCAGGTGGTCAATTGCCGATATAAAAGGGATTGATCCTTCATTATGCATTCACCATATCTATCTTGAGGATGATGTCAAACCGTCACGCCAACCTCAACGTGTTTAAATCCAATTATGAAAGAGGTGGTCAAAGTAGAGGTATTGAAATTGTGGGACATAGGCATTATTTATCCTGTCGCTGATAGCAAATGGGTTAGCCCGATACAGGTTGTTTCCAAGAAATTCGGAGTCACGGTGGTGGCTAATGCAAACAATGAGCTAGTGCCAACTTGAGTAACTACCGATCGGCATGTGTGCATTGATTACTGGAAGTTAAACGCATGCACTCGCAAGGACCATTTTCCTCTCCGTTCATCGATCAAATCCTAAAGCGCGTTGCCGGTCATGCTTTCTATTGTTTCCTTGATAGCTATTCGGGGTACAATCAAATTGCGGTTGCTCTGGACGATCAAGACCACTTTCACTTGCCCCTATGGAACGTTTGCTTATAGGTGGTTGCCTTTTCGTTTGTGCAACACTCCGGGCACTTTCTCACTTTGCATGTTGGGCATATTCAGTGATATGGTGGAGCGCATTGTCGAAGTATTTATGGATGACTTTTCGGTCTTCAGGGACTCTTTTGATGAATGTGTGTTGAATTTGGGGAAAGTTTTGGAGAGATGTGAGGAGAAAAATCTTGTGCTAAATTGGGAGAAATGCCATTTTATGGTGACGCATGGCATCGTTTTGGGGCATATCGTCTCAAAGAAGGGCATAGAGGTGGACAAAGCAAAGATAGATTTGATTGCTAATCTCCCGACGCCTAAGTGTGTGAAGGATATTCATTCTTTCCTAGGCCATGCTGGTTTTTTAATGGCGGTTCATCAAGGACTTTAGCACGATCTCCCATCCTTTGTGTCATCTTCTCTCTAAAGATGCACCTTTTGAATGGACTAGTGCTTCCAAGGAAGCTTTTCAGAAATTTTAGTCTAGTCTTACTTCTCCTCATATCGTGCAAACTCCGGATTGGGAACTCTCGTTTGAGTTTATGTGCGATGCAAGTGACTATGTCGTGGGAGCCGTTCATGGGCAAGAAAGGACAAGCATCCTTATGTTATCTACTATGCGAGCAAAACACTCAATGAAGTTCAAATGAACTACTCGACTACTGAAAAGGAGTTGCTCGTAATCATTTTTGCCTTGGATAAATTCCGGTCGTACTTGGTGGGTATCCCTATCACGGTCTTTACCGATCATGCTGCCCTCAAATACCTTTTCACAAAGCAGGATGCCAAAGCAAGGTTGATTCGTTGGATTTGTTGCTCCAAGAATTCAACCTCACTATCAAAGATAAGAAAGGACTGGAAAATGTGGTAGCTGACCACTTGTCGTGACTTGAGTTTGAGGACCGTACTTTCAATCTCCCAATTGTCAACACATTTCCTGATTAGCAACTATTTGGCAATTCTACAAGCCCTTGGTTCGCCGATATTGTCAATTACCTTGTAACGGGACAACTATCGGGCCATTGGAGTGCATAAGATAGGCGGCGATTTCTAATTGAGGTGAAAAGATTTGTCTTTGATGATCTTTACCTTTTTAAATATTGTCCGAATCTCATTATCCGGCGATGTCTTCCCAAAGAGGACCAAAGAGGGATCCTGCAATTTTGTCATTCCAAGGAGTGTGGTGGCCACTTCTCCCATACCAAGACCATTGCCAAAATTTTACAATGCGGGTTTTACTAGCCAACTCTTGCGAAGTACGCTTTCAACTTTTGCAAAACATGTGAGGCATGACAGAAGTTAGGTGCGGTGACTCAGAGGAATATGATGCCCCTCACCAATATCCTTATAGTTGAAGTTGTAGCAAGTCGACCATGACTGTTTGCAAATGGTCTTTGCGGCCGAACCTGAGGCGGGGCTCGGCTCCGCGCCGAGCTTCATCTTTACCACCATTACACCCGTTTCGTACACGGTGCTGGGAGTACGTCACCTGGGCTCGGCCACCTTCGGGAGAATAGCTTCGATGGAGAAGCCTCTAAATGAGTTGCCCACCAGACTTGGCCAAGTGTGGGGCTCGGCTAGTTGTGATGACGTGTCACCCCACGTGCGGAGTCGGTTACTCCAAAGGATAACGATGAGAGCACAAGAAGAGGGCCAACTCGTACCAAAATGGTTATCAGATCTATCTGGTGACATCACTCGGACGTCACTTGGTTCGTGCGAGGCACATGCTTGTGCTTGGGGGCCAAATAAGGGGGATTCTATAAATATCAAAGGATGACAACCCTAAGAGGTACACGCGAATGCCCACTCAAAACCCTAGTCTTTTTTTTCTCTCTCTCTGCGCATACTTATCCTCTCGCCTGAGGGCCTTGTCGGGAACCCCCGGCCAGGTCTTAGTTGTGCGTTCATTGTGCAAGCTAAATGAAGAAGGCTAGGAAACCACTAAACCAGTGGAGGAAGGGATCGGATTGAGGATCACGGGTCACACAGAAGTGTTTGATTGCTAGGGGATTGATTTCATGGGGCTGTTTTTAGTTTCTAATGGTTTTCTCTATATTTTCCTTGCAGTGGATTACATCTCAAAATGTATGGAGGCCATTGCTACCAAGACGAGTTATCACAAGGTGGTGCTGGAATTCCTCAAGGAGAACATTTTGGCAAGGTTCGGTACACCACGAACCATTATTAGTGATCAAGGCTCTCATTTTTGCAATTGGCCGTTTGAAGCTCTCATGAGGAAATATGGAATCATGCATAAGGTGTCCATTGCCTACCATCCTCAAACAAATGGCCAAGCCGAGCTTGCTAACCAAGAGGTAAAACATATTCTAGAGAAAACTGTCAATCCAAATCGAAAGGATTGGTCACTTCTTGATCGATGCCTTGTGGGCATTCCGTACCGCCTATAAGACCGTTCTAGGCATTTCACCTTATTGGCTTGTATACGGTAAGGCATGTCACCTCCCGGTGGAGTTGGAGTATAAGGCCCTTTGGGCCATTAAAGCTTTGAATTTTCGATTGCCTGTCGCCGGTGCGCATCACAAACTCCAACTCAATGAACTTGAAGAAATTCGGAGGGATGCATATGACAACACAAAGATTTACAAGTCAAAAGTTAAAGATTTTCATGATAAGAATATACAGCGGAAAAACTTTGAAGTTGGCCAAAAAGTGTTACTGTACAATTCCAAGCTCCATCTTTTCCACGGGAAGTTGAGGTCACGTTGGGTTGGCCCTTTCATTGTGCATCAAGTGTTTCCTCATGTTGCAATTGAGGTTGTTAATTCGAATGGCTATATTTTCAAAGTTAACGGCCAAAGGCTTAAGCTGTTTTTGGAAAATTTTGCAAGTGATGAGGTCACGGAGGACTTGGTCGCTCTAGTTTGTTTAGATGTTCCTGCTGTTTAGTTTGCTTCTTTTTGTTCATTTTTATTTGCACGAGGAGCGAAAGCGTAACCATTGAACTTAATTGTTTGTTGGACCCGGCCCCCGGGTAGGGGGTACCCACCATTGACTTTGGTATATATAGCTCCGCATATCGCTATTAAAAAAAGAATTGTGTGCCCAGCTCCGGTTAGTAAGGGCAAAATTTAATATCAATGACATAGAGCTTTCATTAGCTTTTCTGATAGGAGTAATTCATAGTGCAAAACTCATGTCTTCTAGATTAGCCCCAACGGGGGTGGTATAGTTCTTAGGTTAGGCCTTGATATTCTCGTGCTCCACTACTGCACTTGGTTTTATCTTGTTGCCTACCTGGTCACAATCTTAGGGGACGCTAGACGTAATTTTTTGGCGGAGTCTAGCTGTGACTTGGACGCTCTGAGCTCTGATATTAAATCTTTTATGTTTGTACATTTGTAAATATTGTTTTTATGTTTTATGCATGTTTGTTATGTTTTGGGATTTTCACTTGATAAAATTTCACCAATGCATCTTTGTCAAGGGCTTTAATTAGTTCTCTTTGTAGCAGTCTGCCATTAATGATCCATGCTTCTCAGATATGCCCCTATCAGGAGCAGTTTAGGTCATTGGATGAGACTTGATATTCCTGTGCTTTGGCACTAGGCTCTGTCTTGTCTCACTTTGTTTTGATCATAGGGGACGTTGGGCTCAATTGCTTGGCAAGGTCAAGAGGTGAATTTTTCTTCTGGCGTTGATGTAACAAGTTTCGACAATCTAGTATAGCCACTCGTGTTTTATCTCTCCAGTGAGACATGGGAAGAAAAGTATGACTCATGAGATTGCATGAAAATCAGGTGGTGTTTTTACTGTTTCCTTTGTATATATGTTTGTTGGCGCCCGATAACACGAGCTGGGCGGTTCTAATGTCATTTGTCTCTTAGTAGGTAGTTCGAGCTTAAGTCTTTTGCAGGGTGTATGTGCTACCACACTAGTCTTGGTAGATTGGATCTAAAGTCGGAGTGAATGAGGCATTCAAGAGCCCTAAGCATAGGTGTGATTACGTATTGCGGTTGTTAGTCCAATAAAGCTTTGACCATGACCCTGTGTGACTAGCTGTAGTTCCATTGGATGAGTCGAAAGAGTCAACCTTGAAAGCTGTTCGAATGATGAAAGGAGACGGTGACGCAAAAGCTTCCAACTTGGTCGAGGTATACAGGGGTTGACATTCCCCAGGAGGTATACTCTTTTGTTCCCTCTCAATACTATTGTTCCCTCATAGCATATTTTAAATTGGGAGGAGGGATATATAGTATGCTATATATGTTGTTTTTATGCTTACAGTATAATTTTTTTCGTTTTTAGTATAACAATCCTTCCGTTAGTACAAAGTTAGTGGAATTAAGCTACATGGCGCAAGCTTATTAGTTCTTTAATTAGCAAGAGTTCGGTGTTTAATTTTAAGCGACCTTGTACATTCCAACTCGTATGCATGATGAAAGAGTGATAAATTAGGTGTTGAGTGTATTTTGAGCAAATTTGACCCATATCTCGTTGTTTCAAGCATTATATTCTTAGTTTAGTCAATTCATCTCATGTCATGCCTAAGTGTGTTCATTATCTGCTTTAAATCGTTAGGAAATCGGTGGCATATTTAGGAAATGATACAAGGCATTTTTGTTTGATTAAACCACAAGAGAGTCCCATTGTCCTTTGAAATAAAGCCAAGTCTGCGTCTCACTCGTATCCATAGGAAACCGGATGTTATGGTGGTTGGTTCAAGTTGGTTTTGTGCATTGCAATGGGTTGGCTCAAGGTGTTTTTGAAGTGATTTTGGGCAGTGGCGTTGGCAATCAGGTGGCAAAGCTGAATTTCTGAACATAAGCTCACCGAATCGATACAACATTAATATGTATCGATACACGTTGGCCTCCTAGGAAGTTAGCTTATATTGTATCGATACGCATGGTTTAGGTGGTGAAATCTGCATAAACCCTAGCCCGATCCTTTCACTTTCTCATCCCCCATTTCTCTCTCCTATCCTCCATAACCACTACCTCTCTCGAAACCCTAGCCCCAAACCACCATGTTCTTCCTCAAATCCCCACCAAGACTCCATAATCTTCCATAAATCCTTCAAGCTTTCAAGGAATTTCAAGGGTTTTCTAGCAAAATCCTTCTCCTACGAGGTAATCTACTTTTTTTTGCTCTCTCTCTCTCTCTCTATACATGAATTTCTCCATCCTTTCACTATATTGGCTCGATTTCATTTGTTACCCACAATAAATTTCCATATTTCCTTCATCTTTTCACATTCCTACACCCTAAAACCCCAAACATCCATTGGAACCCTAGCCCAAATTTTTGAAATTTTGCTTTGTGAACTGGAATATGGAGATTAGTTGCTGCTACTAGTCTTCTGAGTACAATAGATTTGGTAGTTTGCAATTGTCAGGATAAAATTCTGTGTAGCTTTGCTGGTTTGGGCTGTTTTTGTGGGTTCTGAATTGTGTTGAAGATTCTCTTTTGTTGCTCTGTTATTGTGTTGCCAGTTGTGGGCTGTTTGTTACAATGGTGAGGACAAAAACTATGGCTAATAAGGCCAAGGGTAAAGGAAAAGCTTCAGCTTCTTCTTCGCAACAAGCGGAGGAGATAGTCCAAGAAATGAAGGAGGAGGAGGAGATTATTGCTAATCCGGCGAGAGGCCGTGCTAAGAAGAGGACTCCCGAGGAAGTATGTTTGGCGAATCAGAAGAAGTGGGAGGAAGGTCTAAAGAGGAGGGGGTTCAAAAATGAGTGACATGTGGATGTTGACAATCTCAGCATTGATAACCGTTGCATTCTCCGTATTCGTGATCAAGGTTTGTCCAATTTCCTTGCCCTCAATCCTGGTAATAACAAAGATCTTGTGATAGATTTTTATAAGAATATAAAAATTCAGTCCATGGAGGACGAGGAGAGTGATGATGCTAAAATTACCTAAAAAATTGGGAGGATTCCCATATAAGTTACCCCAGGGTTTATCGCGTGTGTTTTAAATTACCGTTAACCACATGCTAGTGATGTTGATTATCTGGTAGAAGATTATGTAGATGGCGATGCCATGGTCCAAGAATTGTACACTAACCCTAGGGATGCGAAGCTCGCTCATGTGCCTTGGAAATTCAAAGATGACTACCATATAGTTAATTAGCTAGTGCACTACAATTTCAACCTGAGTGGAACATAAAACAAGCCGGATATCGACAAGAGGGTTATGATTCACGCTTTCATGAATCCAAATGTGGTGTGTGATTGGGCCAAATACACTTTTCAAGAAATGATCGATTTTGAGGCCAGGGGTCCAACCAATTCAAAGATGCCTTTCCCGTGCTTGGTTACCACTATTTGTTTGGTCTAGAATGTCCCGGCAGCAAAGTTTGCGGATCGCGAGAAACTTAATCCGGGTGATATTAATAGTTCCATTCTTACTAAGAGTATTTCTCAGTCTCGACTGGCAGCTGCTGCCCCGCGTAGGGAGTACTTGACTACTTTGCTCCCGAAGGGTGCTCGATCATCTACCTGGAATAAATTACTGTTTTTCCAAGGGGTGGCCATTATGGGATGCATGAAGAAGATTAAGAAAGAGGTCTGGGACAATGCGATGAAGCAAAGGAGGATGGATTACAAGTTGGACTGGGTTGTGAGTCGCCGTGCGGGGTCAACCAGTGAGCCATATGCACCACAGCCAATGGAGCCAGATGAGGACAACGATGATTTGCTGGGGGAGAGCCAGAGTTTGTGGATGATGAGTAGGGTCGGTGGAGTAGTTTAAAATCCCTATACTTGGTCAGGGTGCTTGGTGGTTGATAGTCCACCTCTTATCTTTCTATCTTATTGTCTTTAGTTTAGTTTAGTTAAGCTTTTGATTGGTAGTTTAACAAGTTTTTGTCGTGGCCAGCATGTGGCCTTTGATTTGGTAGTTTGAGTTGGTGAGGGCCAAGGGTAGGTAAACCAATCTAGTATATGGCCGCCACCTTATTTTGCTAACCGTTCTTTTGATTAAACCAATGTCAATATATGCTATGAAGTCCTTACTAGATCCTTAGTATGCATTGATTCCATTTCGATTTATCGCATGATAGTTAGCATACTTAGTACATGGCATGTTTTTCTTTCGGCAATCAAGTTTTCAATTGTTTTGTCATAAGTTCTATTTAATGGTTCTCTCCTCTTATAAGGCATGGCATTTTTGTTCTCTGGGCCTATTTAGAGCACCTTTTTTGTGGGATATGGTTACTTTGCGTGAAAGTGGTTATAGCATTGTATCCGCCTTTTCTCTTTTGACACTCATTTTTGGATACTTGTTTATAATTTGCTCAATGTTTAGTTGATCACTCAGTCTTTGGCTTTAAGTTGTTTTGAAATGATTTTAGTGTTTTGAAATCTTGTTAAGTAGCTACAATATGAGTAGGTGTTAAAGTCGTTTTGTCGGAAGGATTGTAAGATATTTTCTTTTTCTTTCGATTTTTTTCGCTAGGGGCTAGCAACACTCAAGTTGGGAGGGTGTGATAAGCACCCAAGATTGTATGATCGTGGTGCTTAAGTCCTCTAGTTTATAGCATCTATATTTACAATTCTTTGTTTTTATTCGATATTACTCGTAAGGTAGTTTGTTTAGTGGTACAGGTGAAACGTCTTGAAAAGGCGTATTTTGGGCACGAGGCTAACCCCCAAGAGAGTTCAAGTATCAGCGCCAAGTGAAACTTCTGCCATGAAGACTCAAGAGCGAAGGCGTGAGGCTTCGGGTGAGCTCCTAGGGCCATTGGGTGCCAAGATTTGAGGGCTGACCTGAAGACTTGGAGTTCGTCTCCCCATATTGATCCAGCCTTATGGTGTATCAATACGCATTGGCTTTCTGGGAAGGGAGCAAATGTTGTATCAATACGATTAAGGCCATATTGATACCAAAGCTTTACGAGGAATTTGGCCATATCTGCTTAGCAGTGTGGTATCGATACACTCCATAATAAATATCAATACCACGAGCCTTCGGCCAGATATTTGTTGCTTTTTGGACTTTTCATTTATGGAATGTTTTCTTTTTTTAGCATGTTTTTAGATATCTGGATGAGAGAGAGATGCCACTTTGTATAAATAGGGTCACCATCTCTCTTCCTCACCTACCTAGCTTTCAAGTCTTTTAACTTTCCTAGCAAAACTCCATTAATGCTCTCAAGCTTTCCTAGCTAATTCCTTAATCAACTCTTGTAAGTCTTTGTCGTTTGTTGTTTTCCCGTTTATTAAAGTTTCTTGCACGAACTAGATCCTTATTAATATCAAATTTATTTCAGTTTTTATTGGTTAAATGTAATGTCTCTTTTTCCTATCATGTTTCATCTTCCTAGCATGTGTGAGTAGTTCTTAAGCTTGGTTATGGGGTGATATTGTTCCCATGGCTTAGTTGTTTTGATGGTTTTCTATAACTTGATCATGGTTTTAGCAAGGAAAGGGTTTAATTTTCAGCCAAACCAAAGGGCTAATACCTTCTTTGACCATGTGTTGCCCGGAGTTTTAACCTTTGTTTAGCACACGGGGCTTGGGCTTTTAACGCTCCCGGCGTTTGAGTTAAATGTCTTCCAAAGGAGATTAAATCATTTCCAACCTAATGTCATGATTATGCTCGGCTTTTAACATTGAGTGCTCCGAGTTAAGTTTGTCTATGCCTTAGCTTGGAGTTGTTAGAAAGAACAGTCAAATCGGCTAAATCATCGGGCGTTTTTAGTCCCTAGACCTTGCCGCTTGTTTTAACTAAGTTCAAACCATTTCTCTAGTCTTTTACAATAGTTTTCAATTTACCAAAGCAAAACTAATAGTTGGCCGACTTAAATGCCGAGAACGTTACATAAATCCTACAATCCATTTAAGCTATCTTTAATTCCTTGTGGTGCGATCTCGGTCTTACCAGTTTATTGCTGCCGACGATCAAGCCCTACGCTTGGGGTTTCCAACCTTATTCCGAAGGCAAGGTTTTCTGGTTAAACAGTGTTAGTTCCAGACTAGGAGATGGCTCGGGTGGTGGGGTAGGAGGAGGTGGAGCTGGCGGTTGGGTGGGTGGGGGAAGGGGGTCGGGGTTTGATGTACGAGAGGGGTTGTCGGTTGGATTGAGATGGGGTGGGTCAAGATGGTGAAGGGGTTCAGTCGGGTATAAGTCAGTGTGACTGGGGGATGGGTTAGCAGGGGGTGGAATATAATGGGGGCTTAGGGTATGAAAGGGAAAAATATTCTCAAAAAAAGTGACGTCCCGAGAGATAAAAAAAGTGCTTGTGTCGAGGTTAAAAAGGCGGCATCCACTGTGGCGGGGAGGATATCCCAAAAACACACAAGGGACACTGCGTAGTTGAAATTTGTCGCGGTCAACCATGATGTTCTGGCATGGCAAAGACATCCAAAAACACGTAAGAATTTATAATTGGGGGTGCGATGAAAAAGACATTCATACGGTGAGGCATTTTTCAAAGTTTATGAGGGAGTGCGATTAATGAGATAAACTGCTGTTAAAATGCACTTACCCCAAAATTTGATGGGAAGGTGGGCTTGGAAGCGTAAGTAGCAGGCCACATTTAAGATGTGACGATGTTTACGTTTAGCAACCACATTTTGTTGAGGGATATCAACACATGTTAACTCTTGTAAAATGTAGAGACCCGTAAATTTCTATTTAATTTTAATATTGTGGTAAAAGAAAATAAAAGAAAGGAAAGGAGGTGAAAATGGCATGAAAATTAAAGTTGGGGGTTGAATGTGAAAGAAGTTGAAAGTCATGGGTGTTTTTGTGATTTGTGCATGTGTGTGCACGTGTATACCAGGGAAAAGTTCTCATTTTTTTTCATTTTCCCTTTGCTCTATATCTCTCTCTCGGCTCTCTCAATCTCTCTCACTCTCTGAACCAAAAATTCACCTCCAAATCCAAAACCCACAACAATCAACTCCCAAACCATTTACTACTCGCATTTTGGGACTCATATTTCGTTGGACAAAGCTTGGTTTGGTGTATTTTGTTCGATTTGGACTCCGGAAGCTAGGGCTTGCTCCATTCTTTTCGATTGCGGTTTGGATACTCGAGGTAGGGAATTCTACCTCTCTTTATATGTTATTTGGGTTCTCATTTATCCTATTTGAGTATCTCCATGCTTTGTTTGAGCTTGTTTTGATTGTTGTTTGGTCTGGACGAAAATCTATTAACTGATGAAAAATTGCTAAAATCCCTTATTCCTACCGGTAGGATATTTCCCTCTACCGGTAGAACCTTGTTTCTGTGATTAAGTGTACCCGTTGTTTTGTGTTTGTACCGGTAGAACTTGTTTCCTACCGGTAGGACTGCTAATTTTTCTCACCTACCGGTATCAATTTTTCTTCTACCGGTAGAACTCTTGTGGACCAAAAATTTGTTGCTTCTGTTTTGGATTCCTACCGGTAGGTTCCCACATCCTACCGGTAGACCACCAGTGAAAAGCCAAATTTTCTGTGTCGTTGCCTTTTTCTTTTCCAAGCCTTGGACCCTTTTTCATGAGTTTGAAATGATTGTTATTTATATATATACAATGAAAGCCAGGGGAAAATCAGGCATGACATCATGCGCAATGAATTATCCAATTTGGATCTATTCAAATTGGTGGAGTCTTTTCTCTTTAAACGATAAGTATGAGCCTTTAATTGCACGGCAATTGTACAAACGATATACTTGAACTCGTGATCAACACGCGAACATTCGGGGCCCATCGACGGGTGGGTGCTTGGCAGGGGATATCAGGGTCCCATAATTAGCCTGGCAGTAGCTAATGCTCAAAATAATTACTCAAGGCCTAACCTTCATGGTGGGTGCTTGGCAGGGGATGTACGGGGTCCCAAAATTAGCCCGGCAGGAGCTTTGGCTTAGACACACAAAGGACACAACATTTTGAGACATAAATTGGACGGGTATGATTTATGGGTTTAATAAAAGGAAGATTGGAGATTTTGGAACAATCGTTCATAATAATTGTGCTTCCTCCGTTGTCTTGATCTTCCATTGTTCATTCGTTTGTCTCGCTCATCTGCATATAGAGTTTGCGTAGACTTTTCTACTGAGCTAGTGTAGCTCAAGCCTTATATTATTTTCAGGTACTAATCCGGAACAGTAGTTTGCATTGCTTGGAGTGCTTGACGTGTGGACATTACTTTTGAAAGCTAACCGAAGGAGTTACCGATTCATCTTTGTAAATTTATTTTGAAGATGTATTTGTAACTAAAGTTGTAATTCTTTTGACTTGGAATATTGTATCAATTAATTCTCTTTCAAAATTCGATACTTATGATAATTTGGGGCCGTCGAGCCAGTGATGTAATATTTTGGAACCTTTTGGAGTTGGAAGTACTATTATGGAAATGAGAATACGGTGATTATTTTGGGTACTGTACGGATATTGTGAGTATTTTTATTATGAAAACCATTTATAATTATGTCAAAAATTAAGGACGTGACATAAAATGTCATGGTCATGAAATAACTTTTGAACAGGAAGGCATAAAAATTTAGAACCATTATCTGAACGAAATAATTTAACTTTTGTGTTGAATTGAATCTTGGAAGGGGTATCCGATTTTTAACGCAATAAATACACCCAAGTAATATGCAAGCAATCATCAACTATAGTTAGAAAATAACGAGCCCCACAAGTAGAAGGAGTATGATAGCCACCCAAATGTCAACAAAAATATGAGGAAAAGAGATGACACTTTTATTGAAATTTAATTGAAAAGGTAGTCTAGTATGTTTGCCACGCAAACAAGCATCACAAGGTGAATTTTTATTAGGGGTATGGCAATGTAAAAAGGAAGGTAAGCTAGCAGAGGTTGGATGGCCTAATCTTTGTTGCCATAGGGTAGGGTCATCGGTTGGGGATGCGAGGGCATCGGAGGAAGAAATGCGGAGGTAGTATAAGCCATTGCATGCCTCACCTGCTCCAAGCATAGTCTTCAATTTAAGGTCCTGAAAGAGACAAAATTTAGGAAAGAAGAAAACAATACATTTACGATCATGGCATAACTTTTGTACAGATAACAAATTAAAACGAAAACTAGGAACATGCGAGACGTCAAAGAGGGTGATAGACGGGGTGACTATTATTTTTTCGATATGAGAGATGGCATGAGTGGATCCAAAAGCAGAACGAATTGGCAAAATAATATTATCAGCTATATAAGAAGTAAAAAGTGACAAGTGAGGCGTCACGTGAGAGGACACACCGCTATCAATAATCCTGTAAAGACTCGTATTTTCAGAAATTATTAAGGTTTATACGATATTATAAATAAGGAAAATATGAATTTTGTTGAATTTGTATGAATTGGGGCTTATGTGAGATGATTGTTACTTGAGGGGCGTTTGTGCAATTTTAATATATGTTTGTATATATAGGTGTGTGTGTGTGTGTAAGAGATAATAATACATCTTCTCTCCATCTCTATCTCTCACGGCTCTCTCTCTTCTCTCCAACGTCTCTCTCTCTCTCTCCCTCCCTCCCAAGCTCCAAACCCACCCAGATCCTCCACCAAATCGACCTTTTCAAGTGCTATAGGCCTTGTTTTGTCCGTTCAAGCTCGGAGGAGGTGTGTTTCACTCGGTTTTAACTTTGGAGTTCTAGGGCTTGCTTGGGTTTCGTTTGAATCACTTGAGGTAGGGATTTCTAACTTTCTCTACATGTTTATGTGTAGATTCAATGTCTAAAACTTGGATCGTTATTTGGAGGCCTTGTGTTTGCCCTTGAAAGTTGTCAAAATTGTGCTGAAAAACCCAAGTGCTACATGAACCAGTGTTTTCCCTGGTACATGTAGCAAAATTAGATTTCTATGATTTCGTTCATTGGGTACATTTAGCGCCCTTAACTGCTACATGTACCAAACTCGGATTGTATCCTCTGTTCGCTGGTACATGTAGCACCCTTAATTGCTACATGTACCAAACTTAGATTGTATCTTTTGTTTGCTGGGTACATGTAGTGCCCTTAACCCTGCTACATGTACCAAACTGGAAAATTTTAAAAAGTTTCTTCTTCCATGGTTTGGACCCCCGATCACTTCTAATACCTTTTAAACATCTTCAAATCATCTCTAAGATTGATTGCTCGTATTCCAATGACTTGTACATCATACCCACTCTTATGGCTCTTGTTATAACAAAGGAAAGCTTTAAACTAAATGAATATGATACTCGTTCCTTGTTTATGAATTCGGGTTGTTATGTGAGCATTGTGACATGTTTTATGAATGATATGGACTTGACATGAATTATGCTTTAAGATATTGAGGCTTGTCGAATGAAAATCATGACTTAGAACGGTATGAAAAAGCCATAAATCCACTATAAGGTGTGATGCGGGAAACGGGACGCATAGGGTCCCAAATGCCTAGAAGTACACAAGAAAGCCACGGATCCACCATACGGTGTGATGCCAGAATGAAAATAGGACGCACGGGGTCCCAAATGCCGGACATGAAAATCGAGAATACTTGACATAATGAAAACGGAGAATTTAGAGATTATTAAGCAACGTGACTATGAATGTTGTTGGTTATCAAGTCTTATCCTCTTACTCTTGTTCATGTGGGAAACCTTCTTGTTGTCGATGTTCATCTCGGTGTATTATCTACCTCATATGCATATAGTTTGATCAAAGATTTCTCTACTGGGCTAATGTAGCTCAACCTATTATTGTTTTTAGGTACCTCTCAGGGACATTGATATGGAGTGCTTGTTGTGCACTTGACCATACTTTTGAAAGCTAACATTGAGGAATTACCATGACATCTTTTGTAAAATCCTTTTGAAGATTTAATCGTAATTTCAATTATATTCTTTTGACCTACTCTCTTTGGATTTTTGTCCAAGAATTTGGGGCCGAAGTGCCATTATTGTAAACTTTTAAACTTGATTGTTCTCTCGGATGAATTATGGGAAGCATTTTAGGGTATTATGATGTATTATTGCGATGAACTTCTATTGAAAATGCTATTATTATTATGTTAAAAATTCAGGGCGTGACAACTTGGCATCAGAGCATAGGTTTAGAATACCTCGACACTGTGGGGAGACTTAGTCTCATGGGTTCAAAAAGCATTGCATCTTTTACATGACATGTGTGTGCTTGTGTGATTGACATTCATGAAATTATGTGGCATTACATTTACCTTATCGTTGAGTGGCATAGAGTTGTTAACCTGTGTTGGGAAGTTGGAGGGTTTGACATCATAGTAAATATGTTGCGGTTGATAGTTTTCTCTCTTAATCCTTGTAGCAAGATGCCTCCGAAACTTAGTAATAGGTGGGAAGGAGCTGGAAATAGGGGTGCTCGTGGTTGTGGCTATGACCGTGGTCGTGGCTGTGTGGAATCGTTGGAAGATGAGGCTAGCCAGCATGGGTAAGCTTCGCATGGAGGCCAGACCAGATCCGAGGGCGCGGAGTGTTCAGAACCCTCTTGCTAGGGATATTGTCGCGGCATTTGCAGCCGATAATCTTTTGCAACCTCCTCCTAGGGATAATGCGAACAGTCGGGCCTTAGTAGCCATGCGAGAATTCTGTCATTTAAATCCACCTTTGTTTGATGGGGCGAGTAGTAACCCTCTCGTGGCCGACCACTGGTTGGTGCAGATCCGTAAGAACTTCACCGCTCTTAAAATTACCAAAGATGACTTGCAAGTGAGTATTGTGGTCGTTCAACTTGTCGGAGAGGCCGGTGAGTGGTGGGAATTTGTTATAGAGGGTAGGAAGGATGTGAGGAGGGCAGCTAGGACAGTGGCTCAGGCGAATGAGCCTGATTTTGAAAATTTGACGTGGGTCGAATTCGAGAATCTATTTGCGAGTCAGTATTTTTCAGACTCATCTCGTGACCAATTGAGGGATCAGTTTGAGAGCTTAAGCAATGCAATATAACTGTTTCTAAATATGCATTGAGGTTTCAGTCCTTGTGCTCTTGAGCTAGTAGCAACTGAGGATAGGAAATGTTGATGCTTCGAGAGGGGTTTGTATTCTTCCGTAAAGAGGTTGGTAGTGGCTCAGCACAAGATGAGATATTCTGAGGTTGTTAAGTGCGCGAGGGGTGTCGAAATACCGAAGGAGTCTCATAGAAATAGGGGAGTTTGGGAACTGAGGCAACCGGCCGTTACCATTAGTTCTTCGGGGACTTTTGGGAGCCAGGGGAGGAAAAGGCCAAGGGAGTCGTCTTCAGCAACTCAAAGCCAACCGAGTGTTAGAGTGTGGACCGTTTCTTCTTGGGTTCGAAGAGCTCATTCTAGGCTAGCAGTTATGTGTCACCGTTGTGGTCAGTTGGGCCACTTTCGTGCAGATTGCCGATCGAAGGAGTGTTATGTGTGGGGAGTTTAGCCATCTAGCCAAGGATTGTCCTCATAGAGTGAGAGGTGCTCGTAGTGAGTTGGGTTTCGTGCAGCAACCGGGGTCAGGGCATGTGTTTGGCCAACAGTCGTTCAGGGGTACACAGAAGCAACAACAATCACATTTTCGTCAGACCACTACCGTTCAGGGCTCTCAGAGTGAAAGGGGTGCAAGTTCTTTTACTCCCACTCAGGCTTCAGGGCAGTGGAGAGGATTTGTGCAAAATTAGACTACTCAGGGAAGGACTTTTGCAATCACTTCTGCTATTCCACCACCTCAAGTCACTTTTCATGCTCCAGAGGCTTCGGTTGCGAGGGGTACATTTCTATTGTTCAATTCCCTTGCTAAAATACTCTTTGATTATGGAGCATCTCATTCATTTATTGCTGCATCCTTTGTGTGTGCTTTGGAATTGGAAACTGAAAGTCTGAGTCCACCGTTGTTTGTTGAGACACCCTTAAGGAGTAGGACACCTTTGGATTGTATTTGTCGAGACTGCAAACTTCTTATTCATGATTGGTGCTTCACTTTTGATTTCATTGTATTTGGGAATGTCGAGCTTTGACCTTATTTTGGGAATGGATTGGTTATCTATGTTTTATGCCACCATCTATTGTTTCAAGCATTGAGTTCGTATTTGTCCACCCTAGGGTGCTTGTTTTGAGTTATTTAGGGAACGTCGGGAAGTACCATTGGAGCCGTATTTGTGTGGGTCTCAAGCGCGGGAGTTCTTTATTCTTTGTTGGCAAGTTTGACTCTGGATGAGGATGTGTCCGCGAGTGGGGAGTTGCCCTTTGTTGTTTGCGATTTTCTGGATGTGTTTCCGGAGGAGTTACCCGATTTACCTCCCGAGAGAGAAGTTGAGTTTACTATCAAGTTGCTTCCCGATACTGCACCAATCTCCACACCTCCTTATCGTTTCGCTCCCGCCGAACTTAAGGAATTAAAAGTCCAGTAGCAAGAATTGGAAAATTTGGGGTCCATTCGTCCGAGCACATCTCCGTGGGGAGCACCGGCACTTTTTGCGCAAAAGATGGATGGCTCACTTCGTTTGTGTATCGATTACCGTAAGCTCAACTGTGTCACCGTTAAGAATAAGTATCCAATGCCTATAATCGACGACTTGTCTGATCAACTTCGGGGTGCGACTTGTTTCTCTAAAATTGATTTGGGGTCCGGTTATCATCAATTGAGGGTCCTGAGAGAGGATATTCCGAAAACCGCCTTTCGCACATGCTATGGTCATTACGAGTTCGTAGTAATGCCTTTTGGGTTGACGAATGCGCCCGCTACTTTCATGATCTTAATGAATCGTATCTTTCGTGCCTACCTCGATCGTTTCGTGGTTGTTTTTGTAGACGATATTCTCATATACTCACCTTCGGAGGAGGAACACCAATTTCTTAGCACCATTTGCGCGCTAAGAAATTTTTTTACTTCCCCCGTCCCCATTCTTTTTTGTCTCTCATTTTGTCCTAACCGGATAGAAAATTGATTATAACTTTTAATTGGTAGTATTGTTTATATGTAATATGTATCATGTTTGATATATCGCAATGAGCTCTTTCATATAAATTTTTTAAAATCACCTACAAAATTATTGATTGCAAGATTTAATTAATTAAAAAGTGGTATAAACTTTCAAAGAGGACTAAAGAATTGAGACGGAGGAAGTAGTATACATCTTCCCACAACTTAATGGAAAATCCTGGCTCAGCCCCTCTCAACTTGACAGTGTCAAGGGACCATTTCGCCTGTACAAATGTGTGGCTACTTAAATGATGGGCAATGTCAAATTTCAAAAAGGCTACAAAGTCCGGATGGGGTCTAGCCAAGAAATTGATTTGGGTATAAATATAGAGCTCCGTCCCTGTCAACTTGACAGCGTCAAGGGACCATTTCGCCTGTACAAATGTCTGGCTACTTAAATGATGGAGCAATGTCAATTTCAAAAAGGCTACAAAGTCCGGATGGGGTCTAGCCAATAAATTGATTTGGGTATAAATATAGAGCTCCGACCCTGTCAACTTGACAGCGTCAAGGGACCATTTCGCCTGTACAAATGTGTGGCTACTTAAATGATGGGGCAATGTCAATTTCAAAAAGGCTACAAAGTCCGGATGGGGTCTAGCCAAGAAATTGATTTGGGTATAAATATAG